>JAAAKG020149168.1:0-10103 GCA_010014905.2 Druon quercuslanigerum | reverse complement strand
CTGGATATTCCTATGCTGAATGGCTTTTGTATAACATTCACCACATTTAGCAAATCGAGTTGCATGAACTTTCACCACTGCGTCGTATTCACTCCAACATTCGGTTACACGTCGAGTTATTCCTTGTGAACCATTAATTTGGGCCTAGTGAGCCAGAAGAAAAAAACAATTACAAAAATCACTAATTTTTTTCAAGACATTAGTTTAATTACTAAATTCTTGTAAATCAAATAAAATCTTTTAAATTTAACACGCCAGTGCTAGATCGGGTCCCAGGGATCCGGACGTTTTGTTCAGCAGTCTTTCTTCCGAAAAATTTTTACGGTTTTTGCAAAATATTTGTTGTGTGAAAATAATCTTGATATCCATTTTTACAATATTCATGTTCAGGAGACACTGGGCGTCTATCATTTTTGAAAAATGGACCTGAGTTTATTTAAGCCGGAGATATTTCTGTTTGAAATTTTCTCGGGTCTGTTGGACCCGTTCAGAATGGTCAGACTTTCAGTTGTTAGTGGAAGCTTCTAATGTGTCCCCTAAGGGTTTACATTTTTCATTCACCCTCTTCCTATTCCTTAACACACCTCCCACGCCCTTTTTGGTGGTGGGAGGGGGACCTACAGCTTAAGGTGGGTTCCGAACCATCCGAACCTCGGTGAAGGTACATAGAAAAATTTGCAGAGGTACCGGCTCAGGGACCGAACCCCGGACCTCTGAGGTGAAGTCCGAGCGTCTAACCACTGAGCCACCCCTGAGACGCTCGGACTTCACCTCAGAGGTCCGGGGACAGATAAAAATTGATGAAAATTAAATTTTCTAAAGTGAGAAATGTTCATTTTTCTGAATAATAATTCAAATATAAAGGTATTAGAAATTATTTTCGATAAATCACCTTGACATCCATATGGAATTTCGCCACGATGTTCCTCATTTGGTAAAGACTGATATCACGTATATGGTTTAGCTGCATCATAAACTGATATGCGAATACTGTCTGTGAACATCATAAGTAATTATGCAATTGGAGTCCACTGGATGACTATTAATTTGCCATAACATTTTCATCACTTGATTTTAATACAAAATTTCGCTTTTACTTGGATATCCAAAAGAGAAATTTTTAATGGTTGAGTCCTCAACTGTTGAAAATTAAATTTTATAATTTAAGCAGGTAAATTTATTCGATTTTCAAGTTTTGCAAATTTTCTGAAATTGAAGTTTTTATCATTTTCAACAGCTGAAGATTAAAGGAAATTGAAAATTTAAATGCTGAAATGTAATAAAAGTAGATTTTATGTTTCAAATACTTTTAAAAATTAAAAAATTAAAAAGATAAATATTGAACAGCAAATAAAAGAAATACATTTACACTTGACACAAATCCTTTTCTAGTAAAGTCATTAATCTTCAATAAAAAAGAAATTTTTAACAAGAAGTGTAATGGTTGATTTTTTAACAAAAAATATATTAATTTTTAATTAAAAATAGCAACATAAACAAAAATTTACTAATTTTCAATGAATTAGTTAAATTCTTTACAAAATCAGACTAATATTTAACTATTGTACATAAGTACACTAGAAAAAAATGGAATTTCAACATTTTCAGTCACAAGAATTCAATTTCAATAAACGAGAAACGCAGATTTAATAAAATAACGAATTTTCAAGCAAGGAAATAAATTTTGAACTAAAGTGATGAATCTTTAATAAACAGAAATCTACCTTTTAATCAAACAGGTTAAGTTTAATCCCAAAATATAAATTTAGTATAAGAAACGAATACAAATTTTCAACAAAATAGATGAATTTTTAAATAAAAAAAAACGTTTGAAACAACAATAGAATATTTCAAGTTTTTAATTAAAAATTTTTTTTCGCTAAACAGATGATTTTTAAACAAAAAAGATTAAATTTTTATAAAGAAATAGAAATTTTTAATAAAAATGATAATAGATATACTTTTTAAAAACGTTAATTTTCAATTAAAAAAAATTAAAATAAATTTGACCGAGAGAAATTAATTTACAACCAAAGAAATAAATTCTTAAGTAAACTAATTAATTTTATATAAAAAAATTTCTTTTTATGAAAGTACATGGATTTTTAACCAAAAACTTGAAATTTGAAAAGAATTTGCACCATAATATTAAATTTTTTAATCAAAAAAATTAATTTTTGATTGAAGAAACAAATCAGTCACCAGCACGATTGATATTCTAATACAAAATACAAACAAGCACAAAATTACATAAGTTTTTAACCGAAGATTTAAATTTTCAACTCAAAAAGACAAGTTTTTATCCAAATATGGAGTACTTAAATTTTTAGTTAAAAAAATATTCACAAAAAAAAGTTCAACAAAACAGTTAAATTTGGAAACAAAAAAAAAATTTTTAAACTAAAATGATTAATAATAATAAAAAATGAATATCTATCATCTCTTCATCATGGACAGAAATGTTATTTTAAAATAATAATAATTTAAAAACACTGTAATTAAATTAAAAAAACTCTGACATTAATATTGAATTAATAATAAATAATAAAATTAATTTTCGAAAGTTCCAACACTTGGAAATCGAAAAAAATTATGCATTAAAAAATTGAGCTTCTGAAAATGACAAAAAAATGGGATATGCATTTTCAGCTTTTCTTGAATCTTGATACATATCTCCCCTAAATTTGTACAAATCGACACAAAAAATTTTTTTTTTAACAAAATGATATTTAGACGTTCCGGAATCCCCACGAAATCCATAAGAAAAAAAGACGCTTTTGTCTATTCTTTTTAGAATTAACAATATTAGGTAAATCGAATTAAAACTCAACATTTCTTTTTACAATTATCTGTTAATGCAAATAAATAATTAATTTTTAAATATCACACTCATAGGTTTATTTTATGGTGCCCAAAGAAAACCCCATAAGTAAAAAATTGGGTTTCCCGTGTTTATAACATTAATTATGATTTTTGTTATGACGCAGTCACTCCAATTTTTAAGTAGAGCCAGGTAATAATTAATGTAAATTTACAAACATAATTGATTGAATGATTTATTATTATTTTTAAGGTTTCGTAGTTTGAATTCCATTTTCGTGTTTTTTTAATTTTTAGTAGTTAAAGATTTATTTCTCAGTTTTTATCTAAATTTTTTAAAAGTTAATTTTTTAATTTCTTTATATTTTTATTAGTTGAATATTTAACAGTTGAGAATTAGTTTCTCATTTTTCCTTAATTTGAAATAGTTTCACAGAATGTTCTTTAATTTTAAAGTGTTGAAAAAAGATTCAAATCCAGTTTTTGGGCATTCTAGTGAAAAATATGTTATCTATATCTAAAACGCGTCCTTTCAGTAAATCACGTCATGATACTCAAAAACCAATGTTAAAATTAATCATAAAATCTAATAATTTAATATTTCAAAAACAAAAATGTTTAACTGACTTGGAAGGGACAGAGAGCCAATAAAAAGATCAGACACTTCATGATGCAGTCGTTTGTTAACGTTTTCTACTTTCAACCAAAAACGAACCAGAAATATTTTACCTCAAGCTGGAAAGTTCTCCTTTTATAATGTATGCTTATTACGTGGAATGTTTATTAAGCTGACGTAAGATTAATTAATCCGAGTCAAATTATTAAACAATTATCAACATTGTCACGATTTTAGATTGGGCAGAAGTATTGGTAAAAACTTAGTTTTCTGGAACCTTCGCTTTCCTCTTCTGACTTAATATTTACTCTATGATAAATTAATGAAGATTTCTCACAAACAATTGGCCAACAAAACTACAGCTTTATATCTGTGGAATTACGCAATTAATTTCTTAAATATTCTTTCCGCTAAATTCGAATCTGGATTTTATTTATTTATGCCAGACATTCTTTAAAAGATATTTGCAGCTTATTGTTTTTAGGGGAATTTTTTAATCGTGGTATAAAATTAAATATATCATTTTGTATGCACGTAAGAAATGGTTTACTTTTTAAACCAATTACAAATGATTTTCTATATTAGTAGAGAACCAAAAGTACATTAAAACTGGCAGGGCAACAACTGAAAATCAAAGAGCGAACCACATATCTGTCATTTTGGATAAAAAGCTGTCATGGAAGAGTACTCAGCATTATCCTAGTATGCGGGGCTCTTCAAGGGTCGTCGAACCCTTTTCCGTAGCCTCCCGTGGGAACAACAACGATAACAACAAACATAGTTGTAGAAAGTGCGGTTTAAAGTAATAGAATGCGCAGGGCTCCCGTCAATGGGTCGGTTAACAATGACGACCCCTCTAGAGCTAGAGGAGCCAATGAAGATGGAGTAAATGCGATGGATCGGATAAATCTTTGGGCTTTTAGGAGGACAAAGCGACAAAATCACGACTTGCTAGAATGCTACGATCCGAGTGTAACCCCTGAACAAGAGAATTACATTGTACGACTGCATGCTCTGTGGTGCGGAAACATGCCGAAGTATTCCAAAAGAAGGGGTCATGTAAGGGAAGCGCCTACTCTACCAGAGCCAGAACAAGCCGGCAGCAGAGAAGCAAAGGTGACAATACAGCTTTATGACCCGGAGAAACATCAGGATCCAGGTTTCTCCCAATCCTAAAGATCTGGCGGAAATGGATGAAGAGCTTCATGGACTATCAATTGTTGTGTGTATAATGCAGCGAGAGCTTTGGCCGATGCGAACCGTCAAACAAAACCAACAGTTGATCATAAGACCAAAAGACGAATGCATCAACTTGCCATAAAGATAGACTAAGCAAGACAGTACGCGTCCCGCATTCAGTGTGTGATTGACTATATAAGATCTGGCAGGAATTGGTCACACACTCACAATTCAAAGCTGCTGACCATCAGGCAGCATATCGTTGAGAGAATACGGATACTATCCCACGCTAAGAGAAGTTTTGAGTGGAGAGGGAGGTAGGTCAGAGAAAACCAACAATTTCTATCTGACCCATCTCGACTCTTTCAGGACCCTCCAGTTGCTGTCGACTACCCGCCCAAACCAGAGAAGGTCGAAGTCTTTTGGAGAGAAATTTACGAAGTGCAACATAGACTTGACGAAGACTCAGAGAACATAAATAGCTTCAACGAGCTGTGTGATGCCTGAGGAAGACTACCCAACCATCACTACCGAGGAGGTGAAAAAAGAATTTAGAGGTATGAAGAACTATTCCGCTCCAGGACCAGATGGAATGAAGATCATCCAGTGGAAGACGTTTCCTTCAACTCATCACCATCTGGCCCGTACACTTACCTCATATCTGAAATCGGAAGAGCCAATTCCGGAGTGGTTGGTGGTAGGGCTCACAGTACTCCTGCTGAAAATCGGCAACTTAGCCGACCCAAAAAATTACAGGCTAATCACTTGTCTAAACACACTGTATAAGATATTCACAGCTATCATAAATGATAGGATTTGTTACGTCTCAGATGAGATGCACTTACCTTGCTATAAAATAATTATATTTAGACTTACGCACCTTCCTCTTTTCTTATTTAAAATTTGGTTAAAAATAGAAAACAGAGATTGAGGAAAAAGCAAAAACGAAAAGGTTGCGATAATCGAATTTTTGTTTAGAAAAATTGTTAAGATATAAAAATTACAATTTATTAATATCAAGTTACATATGTGATGTTCTAATTTTGTTTATGATTTTTGTTAAAATGAATACACGCAGCATGGAACTGCCAGGAATTCTAAAAAGACCTCGTCTTGGTGTCCACCCTTTAAAAAAGGAAAAGACTTTAATTACGAGTTTCAAATTTATTTTTGAGAAAGAAATATTGAATATTAATATGTTATTGCGGAAACTTATCAACGATTTGATTTTTGTCGCTTGGCAGTAAGTTAGCTGATACAATAGGATAGTGGTGACTTTTCTTAGAAGGGCTTTCTTGACTTGTTAAGGGGGTTCACAGAGTTAGAACTCACTGAAGTTAGAGTTAGTTGACTCACTTTTAACTATTTCACAGATTCTAACTATTTTTAAAGTTCAGGAGAGTTTTTAGGCAGCGATTCGATGGTAGAAATAAACTTGTCGTGACCCTTCAGAACGTGAGTATATATAGGCAAAAATCTGAGCATAAGAGGAAAAATAGTCCCTTGGTGGACGATTTTCTGACATTGATTTATGGTATGATGACACAGATCCTGGGATATTGCATAGGTGGGAGGCCACATGCCGGTCTTTGCAATGCATTTTCTTGAGGGGTAGTCGAAGACCTCATATCATTATGACATTTATGGCCTTTTCACCAACTGGGCCACAGCAGATGGACCTCGCTTGTTCCTTCGTGGGGCTTGCTTACTTCTGATTGGTTATGACGTCAATGACCGCGCATTCATATGATTCACATTTTTATTACTTGATATTTCTTAGAATTTTACATAGAATTTGTAATATGATTCAGAATTTAATGAGCTTTCGATTCGACCTCCCATAAACTTTTCATCTGTCTTTTGGAAAGCTTAAAGGTACATCCGTAAATCGTGAGGTGCATAGAGAGATTTATGCCACTTCGGAAAACCAAATTTAATATCGCATTTGGAAAAAATTTCAGCCATAACGGATCGGGTGCAATTTTCCAGATTAGCACCCGATCCCGACAAAATCCTACGGTTGTCCTTATGACAAAATTTTAACTCTATAAATACTATGTTTATTTGCAATTTTTTTTTCTTTTTTTATCTATTTTTATTTTCTTCATTCAAATATTTGTTGAATTGTTTCATTCACTTTCTTTCCTTCATTTACTTTTATGTTTCTTCATTCTTTATTCATTTGGTTTTTTGTTTGTTTATTGATCTTGTTCTCTTTGATCCTTTTAAATTTTTCATTTATTTGTTTCTTCGTTCCTTATTTATTTCTTTATTTTTTCTTAATTTGATTTTTACTTATTTCTTTTTTTTCTGGTCTGATGTTTTTTTGTTTGTTTATTTATTTTCAAATTACTCGTTTTTGTTTTAAGATGTTTGTTAAATAATTTGTTTTCATACTACTTTCTTGGTTAATTTGTGTTTTATTTTTTATTGATTTGGTTCTTCGTTTTTTAAATTGTATATTTGTTTTTTGCTCGCTGCTTCCTTTAATAATTTATTTTTTTATTTTTTTATGTATAAATTCATTTGTTTTTTTGTTAATAAATTAAAGTATTTGTAGTTTTTTTATTAGGTTTGTATTTGATTGCTAAATGGTTTTTTGTTAGGTTTTTCTGTCTTTATGTTTGTTAATAGGTTTGCTTGGCAATTGTTTTGTCTTTCTGAAGGTTTTTCTGTTCTTTTATTTGTTTGCATGTATTTTTGTAAGTTTTTGGTCTGTTTGCAGGTTTATTTGTTCATTTGCCTGTTTTTTTGTCCGAATGATGATTTTTTAATTTGTTTCTTCTATCTCTACAGTTGTCTGTTTATCTTGCCCTTTGTCCGCTTATTTGCCCCTTTGCTTGTCTTCCTGTGTCTTAGTTTGTTTGTTTATCTCATTGTCTGTTTTTCTGTTGATTTACTTATTATTATTTTTATTTTATATTTTTTTATATTGATTTTTCTTTTAATTGGAGTTAATTTTGTTGCCAGATTTCACCAAATGCAGTACTTATATGTTCGAAGATAATCGATTACTTTGTAAAAAACAAACTTTTATTCCGCATTCTACCTTACACCAAATTTTTAGTTTAAGTGTAATATTTTTACATTTATTATAGGCATTATGTTTCTTTTCAATTTCAATAAAATTTCTCTTCTTCACTCGAAACTTGTTCTAAAATTTAATAAGGTTTAAAATTGCCAAAACAAAAGCATTTTTTCTAAACATATACAAAGTCAAATTATTTAAAAACGCCACTGTGTCGACTATCAATAGTCTACAAATTAGAAAAAAATATTTGTGCATTCAGTGACGCTATATTTTTCTAATTAATCTTGGCTTGCTTAACTTAAAAATCGCAAGGAAAAAATTTCTTACGCATTAATTGACAAAGTTTTGCATGTTTATTTTAGTCTAAAACGATTACTTTTAGGAATATAAAATCAGGCCCACATGGTTGCACGCTCTAATGAATATATCAATTTTTATATATTTTATATAGTACATGACGTCACATAAATTATTATATATAAAAAAACGAAGCACCAAAAAAAAAAGTTTAAATTAACTGTACGAGATGCGGCATGCATCTGGATCCAGATCATAATGATTCATTAAATAAGTACGAGGTCTGGCTATTAAATAACGAGACTGGTTACGAAAAAGGGTTTTATTATAAAAATGATTCAACATTCGAATTGATACGTTGCTCCTGTGTTTTGGTACGTAAATAGAGAAGATTCCCAGATACCCAACGCACTACTCGCTTTTTCCCCCACCCCTCTCGGGCAACCTCAAGGCGCGCAGTCTCGTTATTTAATAGCTAGACCTCGTATATCAATTGATGTGGAGCTTTCGTAAAGCAAAAAATGTATAATAATTCAAATAAAAGGCAACAAACTAAAATAAAAGGCAAGTAAAAACGGAATTCTCTAAATTAAGGGCTATATTTTATTTATCAAATATCTCAGGCGTTCTGAGCCTGCTCGCCATACTCTATTCCCTATGGAAAATTGTGTAACATTGTTTTAAAAAATTAATTAATTAACATGATAATAAATTTTATTGAAGATGAAAAAATTAAGGATGCTTATATAGAAAATGATATATTTATAACAAAACAAGAACGAAAAATTAGGAATAATTTTTCGAAATAAAGAAAAAAAGAATATAACTATCAAATTTGAACACGCCTTTAAACATTCACATTCAAGTCTAAAATATCAAAATAAAAAAAAATAATTAAAATGCAAAAAACTATATTCGACATAAAAGAAAATTTAAATTTCTCTTTAGCATGCAATATTTAAAGTTAATTTCAAAATTCTTGAAAATTAAAAATAAATGAAGAATCTTACAAAATAATCTTTGGAAATAGTCTTTGGAATTTACTGAAAATAAGCTGCTATTTATAAAATAAATGTGTTATAATTTTGTTTGGCTGAAATCAAAAGTTACAAAATTTATATACATTTTGTGCATTATTTAATAATTATTTATTTAAATTACAAGAATTTTTTAAAAAGTAATTCTGAATTGCGCGCCAAGTGCGGCTAACCAGCGGGCGCGTCTAACATTTAAAGGAATCTGTACTATCATCAGAGATAAATAGATAAATTTAAAATACTGAAATATATGTAGACTATATATCTATATATTTTATTGAATTATTGCCTTCTCCCTTAGTGAATATTCTCAAAAAAATAGTCTATTGATTAGATACCCCTGTAAAATTATGTAAATCAGATGTAATCATGTAACGGGTTCTTAACTTTTTTGTAGTAAAAAATTTTCTTTTTTCTGGAGTTTTTAAATGCTAAAAATGAGTGAGAATTAAATTTTCAACTGTTTAATTTTCAAATGTTGCTAGTGAATTAAAATTTATTTGTTCTAAATTGAAGAAAATTGTTACTCACAGTAGAAAAATCGGAATTTTTAACAATTGAAATTTAATTTTCTTCAATTTTCTACATTTGAAAATTCTATAGCTAAAAATAAAAATGAACATTATTTTGTAACAGCTAGAAGTTCAAATTTTAAAATTTGCAAAAAATCCAAAATAAGGATATCAAAATAAATTTAGGTTAAAAAAATAAAATACAATTTTTAATTTCTTCAGTTTTTAAAAGTTCATTTTTAACTTTACGGAAATTTTCGAAAACTAAAAAATTCAATTTTTGGATGTTAAAAGTTCAAATTATTTAAAAATTCAATTTTCGACTGTTGAAAGTTTAAGATATTTGTAAATTTAACTCCTCAAAGTTCAATTTTTACAATTTTCAAATTACGTTTGTTAAATGTTAAACAGTTGAAGATGAAAGAAAATTAAATTTCTGACGATCAAAAATTTTTTATTTTTCAAGTGACGCTAATATTTAAGGATCTGCAAAGATCAAAAGTGATGAGAACATTGGATGCAATTATTATTTCAAATTTGACTCTTCGTTTTTTAATAATAATAAATGATTAGATTAGGAATTTTTGTTAAATCAGATAATTTAATATTAT
>JAAAKG020149166.1:0-10104 GCA_010014905.2 Druon quercuslanigerum | reverse complement strand
TAGATTAGAAGCGTAAAGATTGTAAGTAATGGATATGTAATAGCATAAGTAGACTAAGATGCGTTTGCATTCTCATTTTCTCTCTCTCGCTTGCACATGCACTCTCGCTTTCGACCGCTCGCTCGATAGGAAGTTATGTAAACCCTTAGGGGACACATTGTGAATAAAGAAGAAGAAATGTTTTGAAACTTGTTCAATCTCTTTAAACTTTTTTAGAATGTAAAAAAAAACTTTCTAAAATTTTTAAAATCTTTTGAAATTCTTTCAAATAATTCAAATTTGTTTCAAATTTTATAGAATTTAAAAAATTCTAAAAACTCTTTAAGGACCTTTGTAACTACTTTAGATTATTGAAATCTATTTAAAATTTCTTGGCATTTTTTTAATCAGCGTAAAATATTTCCAATGCTTCAAAATGTTTGGAAATACCTTTTAAACTTTTCAAATGCTTAAAAAATTATTTATAAATCTTAAAAATCCCTTAAATTCTTTTAAATAATTTCATTTTTTTATGTTATTACAAAATTTTAAGAATACCATGAAACATTTCCAATCTTAAAAAAAATTGAAATTTCTTTAAAACTTGCGAAATCTGTTGAAAATTCGTCAGAATTGAAAAAAATTGCCTAAAAAATTAAAAATTTTAAATTTAATTCAAAATCTGTTGAAAGTTTATTTAAATTATTAAAATCTTTTTGAAAATTCTTTGAGTTTTTAGAAAGAGCTTAAAATATTTCGTGCTCTCTGAAATTTTTTGAAATTCTTTGAAACTTTTTAAATATTTTCAAAAATTCCTTGAAAAATTTAAATATTTCAAATTCCTTAAAATTGTTTAAAATACCTTAAATTATTTTTAATTTTATGAAATTTTCTAAAATCCTTTGAAACTTTTTAAATGTCTTGAAAATACCTTGAAATGTTTAATAATTCCTCAAACTCTGTAAAACCCTTTGGAATCCAATGAACAAATTTAAATACGAATAAAAAATTATTTTGTAAATATCACTCCCATAAGTTACGACTTTTTTGCATTTCCCTTAACAAAAATAATTGTTTAAAAAATTAATTATTATTTATCAGAACATGCTCTTAGAATATTCTTGTATATTTTCAGTTTTTCCTGATTTTTAAAAATTTTAGTCCACGTTTCTTAGTGAGAAAATAAATAGTACAAGTTAACAAAAATAATTTTTAAACAATTTGTAATTGTTTGTAACTTTTTACTTTTAAAGTAATGCTACAAGGTTAGCGATTTTTCTAAAAATTTTAAATAATAAATTATTTAAACAATTATTTATGTTTATTAAATTTAAAAACTTTTTATCTCACTGTAAGCGAAAATTGGACAAAAAGTTGAATTATTCAGAAGAAACTTGACTTTTTAGCATTGTTCACAAACAATGTTGTTTAAAATAATAATAAATAGTTTAAAAAATCATTTTTTTACTTGAATTAAGTATTAACTTCCAATAAATGAAAAGTGTATCAAAAATGAAAAAATTTGGAAAAAATACAACTTTCTAGCATTATTTTAAGATAATATTAATAAAAATAAGAACATCTGGTTTAAACAATTATTTTTGTTTCATTCATTTAATAATTGCCTTGATTTAACTGAAGAGTTAATGTTAAATTAAAAAATTCTTAAAAACCTTGACTTTTTATCTCTATTTGCAGCGGAATAATAAATAAATAAGTAAACAATAAATAAATTTTTTATAAAATAATTTTAAACATATATTTTTTGGTAGGCAGTAGTGATTTATTTATTAGAAACAACTGTTATGAAAAAAAACATAAGAGCATGAAAATGTCAAAGAATAATGAAAAAGATTATTCTGGTTATATTCATCGAAATACTCTTTTTTTATTTTAAAATTTAATTTCTGCCAAAAATTTACGAGATAAGAAATTTTTAAAAAATGTCAAAAAAAGAATATTTCGTTTTCTAGAATAAGTATTAATTTCTTCAGACAATTTGTTTGATAAGATATATATAAATTTTTTTTTAATCATGATAACGCTTTGGAAAAATAGAAACTAGATTTTCTGGCAAAATATTCCGAGTAAGAAAAATAAAATTTTTCTGAAAAAAATAATAATAAGCAATATTTTTATCAGATGCAAATAAGGACTAAAAGTATAAACAAATTTTATATTTTTTCCTGAAAATTTGTTCACTAATTATAGGAAGTAATTTTTTTAAATTGTTTGTATTTTTTTATGTTTGCAAGACGAGAGAAGGGCATTAAACAGAGATTGGGTACACAGTACTCAACGTTTCAAGAATTTACTTCCTCGTTTGAGAAATTAGATTTTTATTTACGTGAATGAGCCTCGACATCATTACACTTTAATGAACCAGGATATAAAAAATTTAATCTGGATAACAAAAGAATTTCATATGCGAAAGCTTTAAATCAATAGTTTGTAATAAATGGGACGACTGAAGAATCCCGAAAAAGAATATTCCCGACAAAATTTTTGAAAAATAAAAAAACCGATTTGGAAAATTCCCGTAAAATAAAGTTCTGAAACAATAAAATTCTCAAATAATAAAATTCCCGAATTGGAAAATTCCCGAATGATAAAATTCACGACAGTTTATAATATTACCGAATTAGAACATTCCCGAATAATAAAATTCCCGAATTATGAAATTCCCGAACTGGAAAATTTCCGAATAATAAAACTGCCGGTATATAAAATTACTGAATTAAAAAATCCCAAATATTAAGATTAACGAATAATAACATGGAGGAAAAATAAAAATACTGAATTGAAAAATGGCCGAATAATAAAATTCCAGAATCATAAAATTCTTAAATTGGAAAATTCCCGAATTATAAAATTCACGAAAGTCTATAATATTAACGAATTAGAATATTTTTAAATAATAAAACTCCCGGCAGTTAATAATATTACCGAATTTGAAAATCCACGAATAATAAAATTCTCGACTTATAAAATTCCCGAATGATAAAATTGCCGAAAAATAAAAATACCGAATTGGAAAATTCCCGAATAATAAATTTCTTGAAGAATAAAATTCCCGAATCATAAAACTCCCGAATGATAAAATTCACGACAGTTTATAATATTACCGAATTGAAAAGTTCCCGAATAATAAAATTCCCGAACTGGAAAATTCCCGAATATTCAAACTGCCGGAATATAAAATTACTGAATTAAAAAATTCAATATTATTGAATTATTCGGAAATAATATTCCCGAATAATAAAAATGCCGAAAAATGAATTCAAAGAATTGGAAAATTACCGAATAATAAATTTCTTGAATACTAAAATTCCCGAATCATAAAACTCCCGAATTAGAAAATTCACAAAAAATAAAATTCCCGGCAGTTAATAATATTACCGAAATGGAAAATTCCCGAACTGAAAAATTCCTGAATAATAAAACTGCCGAAATATAAAATTACCGAATTGGAAAATTCCCAAATATTAACATTCGCAAATAATCAAACTGACGAAAAATAAAAATACCGAATTTGAAAATTGCCGAATAATAAAATTCCGAAATCATAAAATTCCTGAATTGGAATATTCCCAAATGATACAATTGACGACAGCTTATAATATTAACGAATTATAAAATTCCCGAATTAAAATTCCCGTCAGATAATAATATTACCGAATTGGAAAATTCCTGAATAATACAATTCTCGAATAATTAAATTCCCGAATTGAAAAATTCCCGAATAATAAAAATGCCGGAAAATAAATTTACCGAATTCGAAAATTCGCGAAAAATAAATTTCTCGAATAATAACATTCGCGAATCATAAAATTCCTGAATTGGAAAATTCCCGAATGATTAAATTCACGACGGTTTATAATATTACCGACTTATTATATTCCGGAAAATAAAATTTTCGACAGGTAATAATATTACCGAATTAGAAAATTGCCGAATAATACAATTCCGGAATCATAAAATTCCTGAATTGGAAAATTCCCGAATGATAAAATTCACGACAGTTTATAATACTACCAAATTAGAAAATTCTCGAACAATAAAATTCCCGGTAGTTAATAATATTACCGAATTGGAAAATTCCCGAATAATAAAATTCCCGAATTATGAAATTTCCGAACTGAAAAATTCCCGAACAATAAAACTGCCGGAATATAAAATTACTGAATTTTTTGACGGTTTATAATATTACCGAATTACTACCGAATTATGAAATTCCCGAACTGAAAAATTCCCGAATAATAAAACTGGCGGAATATAAAATTACTGAATTTTTTGACAGTTAATAATATTACCGAATTGGAAAATTCCCGAAAAATAAAATTTTCGAATCATAAAGTTCTTGAATTGGAAAATTACCAAATGATAAATTTCACGATAGTTTGTGATATTAACGAATTAGAATATTCCCAATCAATAAAATTCCTGACAGTTAATAATATTACCGAATCGGAAAATTCCCGAATAATAAAAATGCCGGAAAATAAATTTACCGAATACGAAAATTCCCAAAAAATAATTTTCTCGAATAATAAAATTCCTGATTCATAAAATTCCTGAATTGGAAAATTCTTGAATGATAAAATTCACGATGGTTTATAATATTACCGAATTAGTATATTCCGGAAAATAAAATTTCCGAAGTTAATAATATTAACGAATTGGAAAATTCTCGCATAATAAAATTCTCGAAATTACCAAATGACAAATTTCACGACAGTTTGTTATATTAACAAATTAGAATATTCCCAAATAATGAAATTCCTGACAGTTAATAATATTACCGAATAATAAAAGTCCCGAATTGGAAAATTCCCGAATAATAAAAATTCCGGAAAATAAATTTGCCGAATTCTAAAATTCCCGAAAAATAAATTTCTCGAATAATAAGATTCCCGAATCATAAAATTTCTGAATTGGCAAATTCCCGAATGATAAAATTCATGACGGTTTATAATATTACCGAATTAGTATATCCCGGAAATAAAATTTCCGACAGTTAATAATATTACCGAATTTGAAAATTCCCGAATAATAAAATTCTCGAATTATAAAATTCCTTAATTGGAAAATTCCCGAACAATAAAATTACCGGATAATAAATTTCACGGCAGTTTATAATATTAAGGAATTAAAATATTCCCAAATAATAAATATCCTGGCAGTTAATAATATTACCGAATTGGAAAATTCCCGAATATTAAATTTCCTGAATAATAAAATTCCCGAATCATAAAACTCCCGAATGATAAAATTCACCACAGTTTATAATATTACCGAATTAGAAAAATCGCGATTAATAAAATTCCCGGCAGTTAATAATATTACCGAACTGGAAAATTCCCGAATAATAAAACTGCCGGAATATAAAATTACTGAATTAAAAAATTCCCAAATATTAACATTCGCGAATAATAAATCTAACGAAAAATAAAAATATCGAATTTGAAAATTGTCGAATAATAAAATTCCGGAATCATAAAATTCCTGAATTGAAATATTCGCAAATGATAAAATTCACGACAGCTTATAATATTAAAAAATTAGAAAATTCTCGAATAATAAAATTCCCGAACCATAAAATTCCCGAACTGGAAAATTCCTAAATAATAAAACTGCCGAAATTTAAAATTCTCGAATAATAAATTTCTTGAATAATAAAATTCCCGAATTATGAAACTCCCGAATGATAAAATTCACGACAGTTTATAATATAGTCGAATTAGAAAATTCACGAACAATAAAATTCCCGGCAGTGAATAATATTCCCGAATTATAAAATTCCCGAACTGGAAAATTCCTAAATAATAAAACTGCCGAAATATAAAATTACCGAATTGGAAAATTCCCGAATAATAAATTTCTTGAATAATAAAATTCCCGAATTATAAAACTCCCGAATGATAAAATTCACGACAGTTTATAATATAACCGAAATAGAAAATTCCCGAATTATCAAATTCCCGAACTGGAAAATTCCTAAATAATAAGACTGTCGAGATATAAAATTACCGAATTGGAAAATTCCAAAATATTAACATTCGCGAATAATAAAAATGACAAAAATTAAAATACCGAATTTGAAAATTTTCGAATAATAAAATTCTCGAATAATAAAATTCCCGAATAATAAAAATGCCGAAAAATGAATTTACAGAATTAGAAAATTCCCAAGTATTAAAATTCGCGAATAATAAAATTCCAGAAAAATAAAAATAACGAATCGGGAAATTCCCGAATAATAAATTTCTTGAATAATAAAATTCCCGAATCATAAAACTGCCGAATGATAAAATTCACGACAGTTTATAAAATAACCGAATTAGAAAATTCACAAAAAATAAAATTCCCGGCAGTTAATAATATTACCGAATTGAAAAATTCCCGAATAATAAAATTCCCGAATTACGAAATTCCCGAACTGGAAAATTCCTGAATAATAAAACTGCCGAAATATAAAATTACCGAATTGGAAAATTCCCAAATATTAACATTTGCTAAAATAAAACTGACGAAAAATAAAAATAGCGTATTGGAAAATTCCCGAATAATAAATTTCTCGAATAATGAAATTACCGAATCATAAAATTCCCGGCAGTTAATAATATTACCGAGTTGGAAAATTCCCGAATTATAAAATTCCCGAATAATAAAAATGCCGAAAATTGAATTTACTGAATTGGAAAATTCCCAAGTATTAAAATTCGCGAATAATGAAATTCCCGAAAAATAAAAATACCGAATTGAAAAACTCCCGAATAATAAAATTCTCGATTAAGAAAAATCCCGAATCATAACATTCCCGAATTGCCAAATTCCCGAATGGTAAAATTCACGATAGATTATAATATTACCGAAAGAGTAAATTCGCGAATAATAAAATTCCCGGCAGTTAATAATATTACCAAATTGGAAAATTTCCAAAATTAAGCAATTACAATTTTTTTACGAATAAGTTTTATTGATTACAAATACAATAATGAATTTTTTATTTAATATTTTTGCATGAAGCATTTTTCGATGTATATAGTATTTAAAAAAATACAAAAAGGTGTTCGCAAAAATCGAATTTTAATTTTCATATACTTTTATAGAAAATCGCTATAAGGTACGATGAAAACAGAGAATGATTTTTTTTTAGGTTTGAGTCCAACTTGGTTAAATATAACGTAACCGTTTTAAATTTAAAAATTGAATTTCTTTACACCTACTGAATTTGACAAATATGTCACCTCTAAAACATAAAAAAAGCACCCACTGTTTTTATCATACCGTATAACAATTTTAAAATTTTCAAAGCTAACGCTTTTTGTAATTCATCAAATAATATGCACTTTTAAAATATTCTGTATTTAAAATTATTGTTATTTAAAATTCAAACCATATTTTATAAAATTTTGAGCATTAAAAATAATTTAAAAAAATAAATTTCATAATTGTATTTGAAACCAATCAAACATATTTATAAAAAAGTGTAATTTTTCAAATTCAGGAATTTTTCAATTCGGGTATTTTATAATTCGGCAATTTTCTCTTAGGAATTTTATTATTCGCAATTTTTCCAATTTGGTATTTTTATTTTACGGTAATTTTATTATTAGGGCATTTTCAATATTCGGGAATTTCACAATGTTGAGAATTTTATTTTTCGGGATTTTGCAGTCATCCCACAATAATAAAAAATTTTAAATTAAACAAAAAATTATTAAATAATTCAAATTTTTAATACAAGCCGGGTGTGTGGCTGTTTTTAACCCGACTTGATCTAATGGATTGCTTTGTTGTTGTGTTGTTGAATGTTGACGGTGGGTTGTAGAGTGATGAGTGTTGTCGAGGGTGGTAAGTCGTTCGTATCTCCAGGTAGAGGTTACTTTTCACTAGTTGTGGCTTCGTGGTTGCCGCTTGCTCCTGGATGCGGCCGGTGGTGGCGGAGGGCCCAGGAACGTGTGAAACGTGTCGTCTGCTAGCCGCGTGTTGGTGGACGGCTCAGGAACGTGTGAAACGTGTGGGCCTCTGACCACGTGTTGGTGGAGGGCCCAGACACGCGTGAAGCGTTTGGGCCTCTGACCACGTGTTGGTGGAGGGCCCAGGCACGCATGAAGCGTGTGGGCCTCTGACCACGATCGACGACCCGATGACAAAGGTGAGGCAGGCTGAACCTACGAGCGTAGATCGCGCCGAGCGAGAGAGGGATTGAACCTACAAGTGTAGGTCGCGTCGGAAGTACGCCCCGCAAGGACGCTTCGAGGGAGGAGTTATCGGTGAGCGGACGAGCTCATCTTTATTCAGAATGATGATATCCTCGTCATCTCTTTCCTCCACTCGACAGCGCTTACGAGATGAAGGAGTCGAAGGTAGAGTGGGTGAGGAAGAGGATGGAAGGATAGGTCGGATGAGTTGGATCTGGCAGTTGGATGAGAGGCATACGACAGAATGTACTACCTCCTTAGGAATGGTGGATGAGGATGGAGTGGAGTTGGGAAGCTGCCGATAATCTTCAAGATGAAGACCGGATCTCGCGCCTCCTCCGAAACACCGAAAGCCATAGTCCGTTCTGTGGTCCTAATTCCTCCAGGCTATCGTCTAAACTTCGTCCGACTTGCTCCTCCTCCTTTCGCTCCCCGCACGACGATGATGATTATCATCGACAACGGCGACGAGGTTTTCTCGCTTCTAAGTCCTCCTGACAGGCGGTGGCGATAGAGGGTCTTCCCCCTGACGAGGCTTAGATGGGCTAACAGCATGGTGGTACCTCCTGTCATCGTCCGGAGCCAAGAGGATGCAGCAGCAGCCACCTACCAGCCAACAACGAGCCCGTCCGGCGTCTATGGACCAGTTAGACGCTTTCCTCCAGCGTAACAACACCACTCTGCCAGTACGAGCCTATCAGCCCAAACCACTACGAGGAATCACGGGCAACGCAACTGAAGGGTCGACCAAAACATCGGGCCACGGTTCCTCCCGAACCGACCCTACAGCACAAGGGACTACGGTTCCCCTCGAACCGGTTTTCCTGCACATCCAGAGAGGATACAACAAGCCACGGGTCCGGGTCGGATCCGGTTTACCGTTCACTTCGTACCACCAGACCCACCGGTTGCCCCAATAACGATCAAGGCGGAATCACCACCCCGCCGCCTTGTATCAAAATGATTGGCGCCTAACGTGGGGCCAAACAACGCAAGAACAATACGATGAAGGCGGAACTAACATACCTCCGGCTTGTATATAAATAATTGGCGCCCAACGTAGGGCTAAATCAACCAAAAACAATAACGATTAAGTCGGAACCCCCGGCTTGTATCAAAATAATCGCCGCCCAACGTGGGGCCAAACAACGCAAGAACAAAACGATCAAGTCGGAACCACCATCCCCCCGGCTTGTAACAATTTCTTGGAAATTTAAAAAAATATCCTGAAAATTACTTGCACTTTTAATAATTCCCTAAAATCTTTAAAATTATTTGAAATTTATTTAAATTATTAAAATATTTTCCTAAAATATTTAAGAAGTTTCTAAGGATTTCAACGAATGGTAGAAGAATGAAAACGTCCAAGTAATTTGCAGGATTTTTTTTTTAATTTTCAAGAAATTTGAAATAAATTCCAATGATTTGAACAAATTTAAAGGGATTTAAAATATTGTATGGAAGTCTCCAAAATTCCCAGGAATATTCAAGGCATTCAAAAAAATTCAAAAAATTTTAAACAACTTTAAAGGATTTAAAATTGTAACGTGCCATTTAGTCTTAAAACGACATAAATAATGCTAAGTCACTAATATTAAAGTAAAACAGGCCCCAGCGCGCAGCAGTGCAGGCAGGCAGCACTCAACGTGGCAAGCGAGCCCCACCCTGCCGAGTACACAAACCACGTGAGCCAGCGCCACCAATAGTAGCCATCGCCAGACTCCACTAAGGGAACCAGCACCTCCTCCGCGCAGCTGGAAGTAGGGACAACGTAATATAAAGCCGTGCAGAACCCGAGAGTGGGACTGATCCGCCAGCTTGTCTGGCGAGCTATCCTCCAGACCATGATCTAAGAATACATGGTCTAGCCGTAAGCTCTCCCAATTTCGTCCCCAGCCGCGCTCTACCACCGCCAGCC
>JAAAKG020149165.1:0-10104 GCA_010014905.2 Druon quercuslanigerum | reverse complement strand
AAAATTAATAAAAAACTAAAATTCAATTAACGATTAGGTTAAAAATCTAAATAATTATGATATTAAGCGTAGAGTAGCGCAAGTTTAGCACAAAATTGTTTCTAATAAATCAACAAATCTAACAAATCTAACAAATCAAAAAATTTATATATTTAAATACTATTAAAGCAAGCTTTCGAGGGGAAAAGTAAACTTATTTTTGGAGGAAGTTTTCAGAACGGACGAAAGTCCTAGAAAGAAAAGTGATTTTGTGAATATGTATTTTCCATTCCAATTTCTGGGCTGGGATTCGAACCCGCGACAGAAATGAAGGATGGCACCATTATGAACAAAGTCTAAGCACCTTACCATCTAAACCATAGTGACTCTTATATTGAAAACTGTCAAAATCTACATGGATGGCGAATTTATGTAGGCTTAGAAATGTTTGTTCGAAAATGAGTAGAAACAAAGCTTGAAGCTTATAAATTGTCAAGCTGGATAAATATTTTTCGAACGCTCTACTCATACAAATTCGTACGAATAGCTTAAAAACGAAGGTTTGCTTGAAATTAAATTATTAGGGCTAAAAAAAGCTATCTTCTAAAAAGTAGAATTCGATCAAAAATAAAAGAAATTTTTTTATTAAGTTAAATTAAATAACATTGTTTCAATAATTGTAATAATTAATTAAATAGCGATGTATTTTGTTTTTAAAAGTATCTTTATAGTACTGGATTTATGCTCATTTAAATCAAACTTCTTTGATCATTTTAACTAATCTCAGGAAAATATATTTTATTAAAAATATCATGATTTCGAGCACTCACTAAATTTTAAGCAGATATGCAAATAATTAAAAAAATGGTCTTATTTGCTCATCAAGTTCGGGGGTCATAAAATTCCTAAGATAATTAAAATTTAGGATTTTAAAAATCCTAAAAGATTTCAATTTTTATTTATTCTGGGGGAAAATCTCATTTTTTTAAACTTTAAAAACAAGATCAATTTTGTAGAAACTGCTTCGCGCTGAAAAATTATCTGAACAGACATAAGGATTTTTTAATTACAAAAAGATTGTAAAGCTTTTAAAAATAATTTTCTTTTTTTGAGGCTTTTTAAACTAAGAACATGTTCTAAAAAACGGAAAATATTGTAATTTTAAAAGATTTTTGAAAATTGAGCATATTATAACGTTACGAAAAAAATTATATTACCGATTTTTTCAAAGCTCTGAGTATTTTGAATTTGCTCAACATATTTTTTCCAGCGAAATCTCAAGATTGATTGTATTTATTTCATCTTTACACACGTTATACAGGATGCACTATAAACCTTTTCAGTGTTAGGCTTTTTTGTTTCATATTTTTTTTCTTTTCGACCCGCACTCACACTTTTTCCTAAATATTTTTTTTCATTTTTCGATTCTTCAATAAGAGGTGAATAATTAAAATGGGTACAGGATCAGAATTGTTATAAAAATGTAATTCCTAATATTTGAGTAGCTTCGTATTTAGCAAAAAGTGATCAACGTACGCGCTCCGCGCAACTAGTTTCTTCAAAGGTCATATTTTTTGGTCAAAAATTTAACTATTTGGTTCAAAGTTAAACTATTTTGTTAAAAATCTATTTTTTTTAAACATTAATGTCTGTAATTAATGTCTTTATTTATTGCCATTTTTAGAAAATTAATCTTTGTGGTTAAGAAAAATCATATTTTGGATTGAGTGTTGAACTGTTTTTTTGAAAAGTCATTTTTTTTAAATATTCATAATAATAATCACGTTTTCTTGGCCGAAAGTTAATTTTGGTTAATAAATTAGTAACTATTCTATTTATTTTACAACATTAACATTTTAAATTAAAAATTGTTCTTTTAAAGTTGCAAATTTAAAAAAAAATGTTATGAAGTCTTTCTTTTTCATAGAAAATTCGTCTTTTTTGGATAAATGAAACTTTTTAGTTATAATATAAACCATTACATGTTTTGTTAAAAAATAATCTTTTTTGTTAGAAAATTAACTATTTGGTTTACAGTTAAACTACTTTTTCAAAAAATACTTTTAGTTTATTTAAAAATTCATATTTTTTGTTTGAAAATGCAACTGTTTGATTCAACACTGAAGTATGTTTATGAAAATTTCACTATATGTTGGAAAATAAACTTTTTCAGTGAAAATTAATATTTTCGAGTTAAAAGTTCAATAATTTTGTAGATAGGCGATTTTTTTATTTCAAAATTCAACAATTTTCTTTAAAAATGATGTATTCTGTTGAACATTTAAATCTTTTAGTTAAAAAATCAACTAGTTGGTTTAAAGTAAAACTGCTTTAAAAAAATACATTTTTATATTTAGTTGAAAATTCGAGTGCTGTGTGGAAAGTTGAACCACTTTGTTAAAAATTCCTTTTCTAAGATTCAACTCTAGTTAAAAATTCAATAAGTATTTTATATAAATTCAACAATATATTCGGTCTTACGATCAATGATGAAGTCAAAATAAAAGAATACAAAATAAAATGTAAAAAAGCATATTTATTTCTTTTAAAAAATTCTCAACGCTTCGACCACCACTGCGGCGGTCTTTTTCAAGAATCGATACACATATCTATAATTCAATAAAAATAATATTTATTTTTGTAAATATCGCAATAAGTAGTTTCGTAAAAAGGATATTGGTTTGAACAAAAACAATATAAGAAATTATATTGAAACATACCGGAGTCAAAAAACAATGTGAGATTTTATAAAAACAAAAAACGCGAGTTTCGTAGATAATTATCTACCAAACTCACGTTTTCACACATCTTTTCGGGTAGAAAAATAGTCTTTTTTGTTGAAAATTTCTTCTTTTTGCTTAAGGATTTAGCTACACACTTAGATAAAAATTAATTTTTTGAACAGAAAATTTGAGGATTCCATTTGTAGTTAAAAAAATATATATTTCAATTGATAATTCAACTAATTTTGTAGATTTTTCTTAAATTTAACTCTTTGGGTGAAAATTCAAGTTTTTTGTTGAAAATTTGTGTTTAAAAAAAAATTAATTTTACTAACTGAAAATTTAATTATTTCATTTTTTGTTGAAAATTTATCCTTTAAGCTTAAAAAATTCAACTGTTTATCTGAAAGTTCAGGCTATTGGCCAGAAAAATAATATTTTCTGATAAAATTTTCTTATTTTTAGTTTAGCATTCAACTATTTGGGTAATATTCTTTTTGATCAAATCAAACTTTTCACAAATGCGATTTTTTTTAGTAAAAATTAATTCTTTGCACGGGAAATTTGAGGATTCCATTTTTGGTTTAAAATAATCTTTTTTAATAAAAACTTAAACTATTGGGTTTTAAAGTCATCTTTATTGATAGAAAATTCATCTAATTGGTTGAGAATTCAATTAGTTGAAAATTCTTCTTTTGGTAACAACTCGTCGTTTTTGGTGCAAAATGTGTCTTTCTTTGTTAAAAATCAACTTTTTTCTTAAATAATAAACAGTTGTGTTTCAAATTTGTCCTTTTAGATTGAAAATTTATCTTTAAAAGTATAAAATCCACCTTCTTTATTTCAAAATTCAGCTGCGTGTCTTTGAAAAAAACATCTTTTTAGCTTGAAAATTCAACTATTGCGTGGAAAATGCAATATATATTTCGTTTTGAAATTAACGGAATTTAAAGTGTTTCATATTGAATTCAATATTGCATTTATATAAATTTTATTTCAAAGAATTTATTCACTTATTATTTACATTTTTCTCAAAAAATCACTCTAGTTTCTGTTTCATTAGAATCTTGTGACACGTTACTTTGCGATCAGTGAAGTGGTGAAGGGGGCGGGGGTGACAAAATTGCGATCATCAATGAGGATGGCGTGGGGTAAAAACATCCCAAAATCGGTTTTTAACAGGGGTTAAGATTGTACTATTTGGTTAAAATATTAAGTATATTATTGAAAATGTTATTATAATTATATTTATATTTAAAATTGAACCACGTAATTGAAAATGCATTTTTGTGTATGCTGAAAATTCAACTATTTGTCTGAAATTTAAATATTTTTCTAAAAATCTAATGATTCTTAAAATTTAAACTATTTTGTTAAACTCATATATTTGGTCGACAATTCAAGTATGTTCTTAACAATTCATTTTTCATTTTTGGTCAACGAAAATTATAATAAATTAGAAATTTGTTATTATCAATTATTATTACCAATGACAATTATCAATGCAAATTATTATCTTGAATATTTTTGGTTCAAAATTAACCTTTTTTGTTAAAAATTTATAACTGTCATCGAAAAAATTGTTCTCTTTGGCTTGAAAATGTTACAATCTGGTTAAATTAAATTTTTACCTATTTTTTAAAATAATTTGTATCTTTTACTGTAAAGTTAATTTATTTGCTTATTAATGCAACTACTTGGATGAAAATAATTTTTTCTTTTTTGAAATTTCGGTTTTTGGTGTTGAAAATTCTTCTCTTTGGGTCGAAAATCTTTGTTCGTTGAAAATTCATCTATTTGGTTGAAAACGTAATATATTTTTTCTATTTTTACATTCTCATATCAGAGAAGGTATTAGATTTATGTAAAATTTTATCCCCCCAGTTTTTGTCAAATGTCTGTCTGTATGCATGTCTGTCAGGCTGTGAGCACGATAATTTAAAAAAATTTAATCTATTAGATTGGCCTTTGGTACACTCTTTTAGTGTCCTAAACTAAAGGTCAAGGTGGTAGCCAGCCATTTTGGATAAAAATTCAAAAAGTCAGCGCATTTTGAATATTTTTGAGACCACTTTTTTCAAAATTCAAAAATTCTCTGTACGTATATTCATATTATCCAATAGTCGAACAAATTATATCAATGACTTTTTTTCACAAAACCAAAAATTACAAGAGTTATAGCATTTACAAAATTGCAAAAAACACACGACAAGAGATATTTTAAACCAAACAACGTACAATGTGAAAAAAAGTCAATAGAATAAAAATGTTGATTTTTGAATTCCCCATAATATTATAATAAGAACTTTTTGTCTTTTATTGAAAAAAAAGGAAATTTCAGTTTTGAGAGCATAAAAAATCATGGAAAATCCAAAAATTACATTTTTGCAATAACAAAAGCTTTTTTTAAGAATGCACGTTGCTTTAAACGAGGCAAATAAACTACGTCTTTTCAATACCAATTAATTTTATGCATTGTAATAATATATAATTATGGATATGGCATACAATTTTAGGGACAAGTTCGAGTGCAAAGCACGAGATACACAATGAGAATGTATTCGATAAAGCTGAAGGAGCTTTAACAAAAGAGATTTCACAATCACCAAATTACTTCTGTTCGTGCTTTGACCTTAAGTTTTAAAAAGTCTGTGCACAAGTGTGAGGAATAAACAAAGACAGAGCGCGTAGCGCGAGGTAAACACATCGAGCGCGTAGCGCGAGAATAAACATCCGCGCGCCCCAAGCGAGCTCAAACTGACAATCGCAGCGATTCGCGCTCTTTTTTTACCCCTATTTTTGTGAAAAATCCTCCTATATTTTTACACAAAATCTTATTTAGCACAAAACTAGTAACGCAGTTTATATATGATCCATTATGGACGAGCCCTTTTACATTTTTGGTACTTCTTCAATTTTTTTTTATTTAAGCAAATGCCGTATGCCTGCAGTAAATTCCGAGGCAAATGCTACAGTATTTTCACTGAAATTAGATATCCAAAATTTATTTTCGAATGTCTCATTGTAATAAATCTATAGACAGACGTTTCTCCTTGGCTCGAGCATATGCGAAGCGGAGGAATTATTGAACCATTCGAACCGTCCTCCAATATTGAAACATTCTTTATTATCCATAAAACATTTCAAGAGTATTGCAATTTCATGCTGAAACTTCAGTGAACAGAAAAAGGAGATTCGTTAAGGATTATTAAGAAACATTGTGATTATTAAGAATTATTGTGCAGGGAGCTGGAGAAGGCTTCAAGGGTACTGGGCACATCCTGTTGAAAATGTATATGGCGTATCAGATAAGTAGCATTGTCCAATTTGCATATACAATGAACGCGCTTCCAATTGAAATGCAAAGCATTATTTTTTCGAAATTTGACAGGAAGAATTGGTATTTACGATGGACTACGAGGAAAATGCTAATAAAATATACCACCCTTGGTTCTTCTGCTTGAGTTTAGTTTAGTTTCTACATACGTACGTTTCCATCTCTGGTATTTATCTTACTGGGTGGCCGTATATCAGGAAAAACTTGGAATTTAGCTAATTTTATTTGTCAGGGAAAGTCAGCGATTTTTCCAAAAACTTTGCAAAAAAAATTCCGTAACCAAAAAAGAATAACTTTCTACCCAAAAGAGATGAATTTTCAAATCAAAAAGATGAATTTTTAACCGAAAAAAATTTTCCAGGGAATAAAGAAAAAAGATTTTATCTAAGAATGTTTCAAACCAAAAAGATGACCTTTCAAAGAAACATTTGAATAATAAACAAAATACTTGAATTTTAAAGTCAAAAAATAAATTTTCAATCAACAAGATTAATCTTCTATCAAATAAGAAAAATTTCTACCAAAAAACATACATTTTTTACAAAATAGCTATATTTTCAATCAAGAAGATTAATTTTCTACCAAAGAAGACGAGTTTTTCATAAATTACGTTAATTTTTCACAAATTATTGAGTTTTTAAGCTAAAAAGACGAAATTTTTCTAAAACAGTAAAATTTGTAACCACAGAATCTTAATTACCAACAAAAAGGTCTATTTACATACATTCAGTACAATATATAAAAAGAATAGTTGAATTTGTCGTTTAAAAAATTAAGTTTTAGCAAAAAAAACGAGTTTTAAGCAAAAATTATAAATTTACAATGAAAAATTAAAATATTTCAATTTAAAATAAAAAACAGTTGGATTTAACCAGAAAATATATCTTCTTAGCAAAACGCTTGAATATTCAACTAAAAAAGCATAAATTTCGAACAAAAATTTGCATTTTCAACAGACAAAACATGATTTTTTAATTCTAAAAAACAATATGAATACTCAACAAAATGTAAATTTTTAACCAAATTTTTTATTTTGTTACGAATTAGTTGAATATTCTGTATGAAAATACGAATTTTCTACAAAGCAGTTGCATTTTCAACCCAAAAATTTGAGTCTTCATCTTAAATGGAATCACTTTTAAACAAGAATATGGAAATTAAAAAAGTATTAAATTTTTAGATTCTTTGAAAATTTGTTAGTCAAAAAAGAAAAAAAATTATATCCAATTGATGAAATTTCAATCTAAAAAGACGATTTTTCTATAATGGAAAAAGTTAATATTTGATATTTCAACAAGTAAGTATTTTAATTTAAAATAAGAAACATTGAGATTTAACGAGAAAATACATATTTTTAACAAATAAGTTAAATCCTCAACTAAAACAGAATACTTTTCAAAAAAAGTTACACTGTTAAGAACAAAAAAAGATTTTCTAATTCTACTAAAAAAGGCGAACATTCAACAAAAAATATACATTATTAATGAAATTGTTAAATTCTTAATTAAAAAATGTGAATTTTCAACGAAAAGTTAATTTTCAACCGAGACAAATTAATCTTCAACCAGGCCATTAAATTTTTAACTAAACAAGATAAAATTTCTACAAAAATATATGTATAGTTCAATTTCGAATCAAGCAAATAATTTTTTAACGAAAATGAGGAATCCTTAATCAAAAAAAAAAAAAATGAATTTTTTACAAAGAAGATTTATTTTCTACCAAAAAGACGAGTTTTCAAAAAAAAAATACTTAATTATAGTAATAAATTTTCAATAAGATTAAAAAAGAACAATTTTTAGTCAAGAAAGAAAACGAATTTCAATCCAATCGATAAAATATCAAGCCAGAATGACAAATTTTGACAAAACAGTGACATTTTCAAGCAAGAAGAATGACTTTTTAACAAA
This sequence comes from Druon quercuslanigerum, assembly GCA_010014905.2. Lineage (NCBI taxonomy): Eukaryota > Metazoa > Arthropoda > Insecta > Hymenoptera > Cynipidae > Druon > Druon quercuslanigerum. The sequence continues at coordinate 2,155 of JAAAKG020149165.1, read as the reverse complement.
ATTGCTGAATTTTTAACAAAATTATTATGTTTTGAGTCAAGTAATAAACAATTTTGATTATAAAAAGAATTCTTGACAAAAAATTTAATACTGGGCTTAGACCGAAAGTAGTGAATTTTCAATCAAAAATATTTGGATTTTTTTATTGGGTTCTATTCATTCAGTTTGCGTTTAAGTGAAAAAATAAGAAGGGAAAAGAATGTGAAGCCTGTCATTAATAAATAAAATTTTTGATGTGCTAAATAATATTTTAAATAAACATTAAACTTAATTTTTTATGCGTGACAAATCTTACACTTTCTAAGTTCAATCTAAACTATTCAGGATTTAAATAAAACTCTAAAGCTAAAACATTGTTTCGTTGAATTCATAAAAAATAAATATTTTCGAAATTAACTATAATGAAAAATGTCAGACATATTATAAGAATTATTCTTCGATTAGACCAAAATAAAGCAAGAATTACAAGATTTACAACTGATATTATTGACATAAATTTCTTACGCCGTAAATGTATCTATTTTATTTTTGGTTGAAAATAGATATATTTAGTTGAGAACACTCTTTTTTTTTTAAGAAACTAATCTTCTTATTTGAAATTTCCTCTGCTTTGGTTGAAAATTCAATTGTTAAGTTTAAAATTAACTTTTGGGTTGAGAATTTATATTTATTTATATATTTATTCTTAGCTGAAAAAAATATATTTTTGAAATTTCGTCTTTTTGGTTGCACGATTAAGCTTCTAAGTGGAACTACGTTGTCCAAAATTTGTGTTGTTGCTTAAAAAATTTAATTACTTTCTTGAAATTTTTTTCTTTAAATTCACAATTTTAGTTAAACATTTTTAAACATTTATTAGAATTGTTTTATTGCATTTATACATGCGTCTATAGTGAAAATATAACAAAACTAAAATTCTGATTTTTGAACATTTATGGTTAGGGCAAATGAAAAATTGATCAGGCAAAAGTCAGTGAATTTTGAAAATGAAGTTTTTTGGCAACGCTGTCTATATTAACAGAATTGAGATATATATCTTTAAAGTTGATTTTTTAATTACAAATAGTTTTTTATCATAAATGCTTAGATTTTAATTAGTCTGTGCGAAGAGTGAAACTAACCTTCACAATATTTTTCTAAATTAATTATTTTTAGAATTATCAAAACATACACATGAAATGAAAAGCATTTATATAAAATAAATTTTTTACTTACTTTCGAAAAAAAATGAAACGAAACTTATTTTGGAACGACTGAAAAATCTCAAAAAAGGAAATTCTCGACACTGGTAAGTTCTCGAATAATAAAATTCCCAAAGTTATAAAATTGATAAAATTTAAAACTTCAGAATTGAAAAACTCACGAATAATAAAATTCCTGAAAGAAAATTGCCGAATTATAAAATATCCGAAGTAGAAAATTTCCGAACTAGAAAATTCCTGAATTTACACAGAAAAAAATTCAAAAAATTGTTTTTCAATAAATATATTTATATTTCTGGATAAATATATTTCTGGACAAAAAATTTTGATTAAAAATTTACATTTAAAAAAAATTTAACGTATAAATCAGTGCTGATTTAAAAGCTTATTAGGTTTTGAACAAAATTGGACATAAATTCTTTTTTGTTTGAGGCTCACGTGTTTTTACATTTAGTATTTTATAAAATTTTCATAAAATTATTGTCCCTAATTCACACCATAATTTTTTTTTAATTTCAACGTTAAACAAAGTGTATTTGATGCAAATATTTCATGATTGTTTTTACATTTTCGGGAGTTTTATTTTTCGGAATTTTTCAGACTTTCCCTTATTTTGTGCTGATAGAATAATTACTTGATAGCACACAAATTATTTAGTTACGTCTATATCTTCTGATAAAAAACTTAAAAGTCGTAAAGTGTTTGAGCAAATTATAGAGTAATTATAGGCCAGTAAATTATGACGTAAATAGAATGGGTTTCACGCGGGATTTACATAAAGCAGTACTTTTCTTCATCGCTTTTTTTCAAAAATTGGCTATTTTTTTTTTCAATAGAAAAAATGTAAAAAAATATGAACTGAAACTTTTTTTTCATTATAAAAGACCCCGGTACATTTTTTTTCTTTTTTTCTTTTTTTATGCTATTTCTTTCGTACAGCTTTTGCTTGTAAA
>JAAAKG020149164.1:0-10104 GCA_010014905.2 Druon quercuslanigerum | reverse complement strand
TTTCTTTTGTATATTGGCACGATAATCGCTTTTTTCCAATCACCTGGGACTTCCCCTACTTCGATGCATAGATTTATAACGCAGTAAAAAATGCAAGGAGAGATCAAAATGTAATCTTGAAAGTGTTTACGCGAAATATTTAATTGAGATAATAAATAGCTGTAGAATGTTCTCAAAAGCGGTCACGGCGATTACAAAATAATTTAAGAGACGTTTTGCCTCAATTTTTCTGAAAAAATCCATGTACTTGTACTTGACATTTGACAATGGTTTCCGATTACAAATTATGTATATATCATTCCAATTTCACAGACCCCACTTCCGACCTTTAAGAATCTGCAATCAATATATATATATACATATATATATATATATATATAACATTCTTTTGGAATTCCAGATCTGAATTATATTTATTTCTTTAAAACATTCTCTGAAGTACATAGGTAGGTGAAGTGATTCCTGTTCGTGCTAAGTTTCTATAATGTCACTTAATGATATTGCGAGACTGTGAGAGACGAATATCGTAAACAACATCAAGGCTATTTCTCATCTCAATTCAGCATTTCGCGTTAACACTATCAGGGTTATGTATTTGCCCTTTTTCTTATGACTATATTATGCAGTAAAAAATGCAAGGAGAGATCAAAATAAAATCTTGAAATTGTTTACGCGAAATGCTTAATAGAAATACTAAATAACCTTGAAGATGTTTACGCAAATTTTTCTCTCGTAATTGCGAAATATAATTTTTTGACATCAGGACACTTTGAGAGCATTGAGGAAACTTAGCACGATCACGAACCACTTCACCTGTAGAATGTTCTCAAAAGAGGTAAGATGGAAATTTGCGCCTAGAGCCGGCCTGTTCCAAGTCACAACAATCATACAATGATTTCGGATATTCCAAAAGATTTCAGAAGATTTCAAAGATGTGCAAAAACGTTTTAAACAATAAAAACCGATAATGCGCAATTGTGAGAGTCGAATTTGCGTAAACAAATTCAAGGTTATTTATTATCTCAATTAAGCATTTTGCGTAAACACTTTTAAGGATATATTTTGATTTGTCTTTGTTTTTATCATAACTCTTGTACTATAGTAATTTGCTGCACTGCTCGCTTATCCGAAATGGTTTTCCAGTATATTACGAGTAATCCAGAGTAATGCAATTATAATCTGGAGTAATCCAGTTGTAATTCGGAGTAATCCAGATAACTTAAAGTAATTCATGTAATACACGTAAAACACATTTAATACAGGGTATTACAAATTTAATCCCAAATAATCCGCTTGTAATCCAGGTAATTTTTAGTAATTTACATTGATAATTCAAATAGATTTCAACTCTTTGGTTGAATATTCGTCTTTTTAGCTAAAAAAAATCAACTATTGTTGGAGAAAATTCATTGCTTTGATTAAAAATTTAATAATATTGTTAAAAATTGCCTTTTTTGTTTCAAATTGATTTTTTTAAATAAAAAATTTAATATTTTTTGTTTTTAGTTGCAAATGTATCTTTTAGTTGAAAAACTTACTACTTTCTTAAAAATTTATATTTATCGCTGAAGCTTTTTTATTTTAGTTGAAAATTTATCTTTTTGGTTGAAAAATGAACTATTCTGTTAAAAAATCAACTATTTATTGGAAAAATTGTGTCTTTTGTTAATAATTCGCCTTCGTTGGAAAAAAATAATCTTCTTGGACAGAAATTCATCTTTTTGGTTGAAAATTAAACTATATTGGTGAAATGATGTATTTATGTATTGTGCTGAAAATTTCTTTTCTGAAATTCAACTGTTTTGCTAAAAATTAATTTTTTTCTGCTAAAAATTTCATTTTTAACAGAAAATTTAACTATTTCATTTTCTGTCATAAATTTATCGTCTTTGTTTTTTTTTATTTTTGTATTTATATTGTGTTTTATTTCGAATAAAAATTTGTTTGCCTTAAAATATCAACTACTTCATTTTTCATAATTTTGGTTGAAAACTTAACATTTGTGTTGAAAATTCCTTTCTCTTTCTTTAAAAATAATGTTTTTAACTTAAAATTTAACTATTCTTTTTTAGAATATAAATTATTGTTTTCAGTTAAAAATTAATGTTTTGTCTTAAACTTTAAATTTTTTGGTTCCCCCCAGTTCACCTCTTTTGGTTATAAATTAATGTCTTTGTTAAAAATTACACGAGTCAGTTAAAAAATTTATCATTTTAGTTAAAATTTATATCTTTACTTGAAAATTTAACTCTTATGTTGACAAAATTTTGTTTTGGTAGCTAAATTATTTTCAACTGAAAATTTAGCTACTATTTAATTTTAATATTCATTATTGTAGTTAAACATTTATCTCTTTAGTTAAAAATTAGTTTTTTTGTTTGTTGAAAATGTAAATATTCCACTTTAGGTGAAAGAAGGATCTTTTCTAAGCGAAAATACTACTACTTTATTGAAAATTAAATTATATTCTTGAAAGTTCATGTTTTTGGTTAAAAATTTAACTCATTGTTTAAAAGTTAATCTATTTTGTTAAAAATGCAACGTGAGTCTAGTTTGGGCAAAGTTCCACCAAAATTTGTTTCTGTGCCCGTTCTAGTATTTTCCACGTATTTTTTGCAAGTATTTTGTCCCTTTCTCATTTGACTTAAAACCTAATAAATCGAAGCCATCCTTCATTTCCTCTGTCGGCTCATAACTTTCGCGAAATTCAATTTGAAAATGCACTGAACGTGTTTGCGAAGAAGTCGCGAAGTATCGAGTCCTTTTATTCTTCATCACCACGTCACGCAGCGAGATTTCTGTTTTCATTTCGTTACGCGAGCATTATGATAAATTGCAAATTGAGCCCGCAGGGCTCCATGGAAAATGTGTAACAAAAAAAAAAAAATAAATAAATGAGAAAAACCTCTAGAAGCGTCAAATGAAATGATGAACGTCGACTTGTGTCCTTTATTCCAGAGCAGAGCTTATTCTGAGTAAAATTCAAAACTACACTCTCGATTTAAAAAAAGCCAAAATTTGATTAAATTAATCAAGTATGCTTTGCCTGAAAAAGCAGTTATTTCCACTGACAAAACAGTCCGTTTAACAGATGAATCAATCAACATTGCTGACTGAATCAAACAGTCACTTGAAATTGCTGGTTTTAAGATAGGTTGCTTCTATTGAAAAAAGAGTCGTTTTAACAGACGAATCAGTCTGCTGACTGCATCAGACACTTTAAATTACTGATTTCCATATCAGTGACTATCACTGAAAAACAGTTGTTTTAACAAACGAATCAGTCAATATTGCTTACTGAATCCGACATTTTAAATTACTGATTTTCAGATCAGTAAAGTCTACTGAAAAAACAATAGTTTCAAAAGATCACTTAATATTGCTGACTAAATCAAACAGATTTGAAATTACTGATTTTTAAATAATTTGACTTCTACTGAAAAACAGTACTTTTAACAGATGAGTCAGTAAATATTACTGACCAAATCAAACACACTTGTAATTACTGACTTTCAGTTCAGTGACTTTTACTATTTTCGATTCTATTAGTTAAGTTTACTTTTTTCTACTTCTTCAGTTTTAACAGATGAACCAGGCTAAAAAAACAGTACTTTTAACAGATGAGTCAGTCAATATTACTGACCGAATCAAACATACTTGAAATTACTGACTTTCGGATCAGTGATTTCTACTGAAAAACAGTAGTATTAATAGATGGATCAGTCAATATTTCTGACTAAATTAAACAGACACTTGAAATGAATGATTTTCAGATCAGTGACTTCTACTGCAAAAACAGTCGTTTTAACAGACAAACCAATAAATATTTCTGACTGAATAAAACACACTTGAAATTACTGATTTTAAGATCAGTGACTTCATTGCTGACTGAATCAAACACACTTGAAATTACGGATTTATATATCAGTGACTACTACTGAAATATCAGTCGTTTTACAAGATTAATCACTAAATATTGCTGACAAAATCAAACAAAAAAACTTGAAGTTACTGATTTTCAGATCAGTGACTTCATTGCTGACTGTATCAGACACTTTAAATTACTGATTTTCAAAAAATTTGACTTCTACTGAAAAAACAGTAATTTTTACCGATGCATCAGTCATTATTGTTGACTGAATCATACACACTTGAAATTTCTAATTTTCATATCAGTACATTCTAATAAAAAGCAGTAGTTTTAACAGACAAACCAGTCAATATCTCTGACTGCATCAAACACACTTGAAATTACTAATTTTATATCAGTGATTTCTGAAAATAAACAGTAGTTTTAACAGATTAATCAGTCAATATTGCTGACTATATAAAACAGACACTTGAAGTTACTGATTTTCAGATCAGTGACTTCTACTAGTTTCGTTTTTATACATTTGGTTTACTTTCTTCTACTTCTTCCAGTTTTAACAGACGATCCAGCCAATATTCTGACTGCATCAAACACTTGAAATTACTGATTTTCAAATAATATTACTTCTACTCAAAAACAGTAGTTTTAACAGATAAATCAATCAACATTACTGACTGAATAAAACAAAATTAAAATTACTGATTTTCAGATAAGTGACTTCATTGCTGACTGAATCAAACACAACAGAAATTACTGATTTCCAGATCAATGCCTTCTACTAAAATAACAGTCATTTTAACAGATGAATCAGTTAATATTTCTGATTGAATAAAACACACCTGAAATTACTGTTTTATAGAGCAGTTATTTCTACTGAAAAAACAGAAGTTTTAACAGATGAATCAATCAATATTGCCATGACTGATTTAATATGTGAAAGTTACTGGTTATATCATTCAAAATGACTGCTTTGATTAGTAAAAGTTACTTATTGCCTCATTCAAAATGACTGATTCATTCATAGAAAGTTTAAGATAAGATCAATATAAATTACTGATTTGGTCAGTGCACGTTACTGATTAGATGAATTCATTTTTATTGGTATAATATCAATTAGTTTTTGTTGAGTTATCCTTTTGGTTGAAAATTCAACAAATTAGTTAAAAGTTGAAAATTAGTTTGATTGATTTGTATAGTCACTTTTGACTGATTTTTCGGTTGTCGAATTCGTACTATTTGCATCAGTTCAAATTTACTTCGATTCAGTCCCTTTTGACAAAATCAAATATATTTTTTATTTTCCCTGGCCATTAATAATTACATACTAGAATTTTTATCATATAACATTTTGAAAGTAGAATCTTTTTTCAAAAGATTAATAAAATAATATAATAAAACTATTAAATAAAAAAATTAATGCGATTATATCCATTTGAAACAAAAAACGAAAATGACTTTTATACCAGAAAAGATCAATTTTCAATCCAAAAGGGCAAATTTTGAACAAAACAGTTTTATTTTCTACCAAAAAAACCCATGACTTTCACAAAATAGTTTATATTTGTTACAAAATAATTCAATTATTAACAAAATAGTTGTATTTCAAACCAAAAAGTCGACTTTTTAACTAAGAAGATATTGTTAACGGAATAAATGAATCTTCAAACAAATTTTATTTGTATTTTTTTAAATTTTATATTCTAGGTTTCTAATTCATCTTTTTGGTTGAGATTTCATCTTTGTATGTTTGAAATTAGAAACTATTGTTAAAAAAATTTAACTATTTTCTTGTAGGATCAATTTTAAGTGAAAAGTGAAAAAGTTAAATTTTCAGTAAAGAAATTTTTTTTAAACAGGAAGACCGAGAGCGGGGGGACAGAAACCGATATTTTAGTTTATTTGTTAAATTCATCTATCTTGTTGAGAATGCAATATTTTTACTTGAAATACTAGGAAATGGAAGAGTTTCAATTTAAATTTCATATTATTACCTTCATTAATTTTATTTTTAAAAGAATGTATTGTCCTATTTTCGCAAAAAATTGCTTTACCCTCTTTTCAGAGCATTTTGATGTTTTTGAATTGCAATTAAAGAATTGACTTTCGTATTCAGTATATTAAAAAGAAACTCTATCAAAGCATCTTGTTTGCTGGTGTCTTAAATTTTTATTCGTGATTCAAATAAATTAATTGAAGTTTTTAAGGAAAAGGGCGAATTAGTTAAAAAAGGAAACTGGAAAATCCTTGGAAAACTGGAAAATGAGAGAAAAATCCGAATTTTCAAAATGTAAATATTAACTTTTTGGTTACAAAATTAATCGTCTTTAATTTAAAATTCCTCTATTTGATCAAGAGATGAGTGGGTCACGTGACCAGTTTCCTACCTTATCAACACTCTTTTTTTATTGCCCAACTTATTTTTACACGAAGCGCCACATCGAGATGAAGATTTTGGATACTAAATAAGAAGCACTAAGAAATGTGGGTCTGGTCCTAAATGTTTATAACTATGAAAAAAGTTTTTTTTTGTAAATATTTTTGTTGCTTTTTTCATAATTATAAAAATTTCGCACCAGACCCACCTTTTTTGGTGTTTCTAATTTAGTATCCCATATTTTCAACTTAATACGGTGCTTCGTGTGAAAATAAGTTAGGAAATAAAAAAGAGGGTAATGCAGAAATCTGGTCACGTGACCCACACGTTACATGGCCTAAAGGCTTAGAAATCTAAACGGTTTTTTTTTGTTTTTTGAAAATTAAACTTTTTGGGTTGAAAACTATACTTTTTTGATAGGATTTGAAATAATTTGGTAGATATTTTTTTCTTTATTTTCCATAAAGTTAATTAATTAATTTAATAAATTAATTTAATATGGACAGGCAGAGCGTCGTAATTTATTAAAATTAATTTCAAAATCATTTAAAGAATAGATTTAAAATAAATATTTTCAAACAATAATATAATAAAATCAACTTTTTCATTTTGGATTTTAACCACCAAGCAATAAAACGAGTAGCAGTTCTAGGAAGACCGAGACCGGGGGAACAGAAACCGATATTTGAGTTTATTTGTTGAAAAATTCATCTATTTTGTTGAGAATACAATATTTTTACTTGAAATACTAGGAAATGGAAGGGCTTCAATTTGAATTTCATATCAGTACCTACATTAATTTTATTTAAAAAAGAATTTATTGTCCTATTTTTGTGGAAAATTTCTTCCTTTACTCTGTTTTTAGAGCATTTTCAACTCTACAAAAGCATCTTGTTTTCTAGTGCCTTAAATTTTTATTCGTGATTCAAACAAATTAATTGAACTTTTGTAAGGAAAAGGGGGGAATTAATTGAAAAAGGAAACAGGAAAACCCATGGAAAACTGGAAAATGAGAGAAATATCCGAATTTGAAAAATTTGACTATTCCATTTTCGGTTAAAAAATTAATCGTCTTTAGTTAAAAATTCCCTTACTTTGTTGACAATGCCATTTTTTGTTGAAAAATCAACTGTTTTCTAAAAACTCTTCATTAAGGCAATGTGATGAGTGGGTCACGTGATCAGCTTACTACCTTACCGACACTTTTTTTTTTATTTTCCAACTTATTTTTACATGGAGCGCCACATCGAGATGAAAATTTTGGATACTAAATAAGAAGCACTAAGAAAAGTGGGTCTGGTCCTAAATGTTTATAACTATGAAAAAAGTTTTTTTTTGTAAATATTTTTGTTGCTTTTTTCATAATTATAAAAATTTCGCACCAGACCCACCTTTTTTGGTGTTTCTAATTTAGTATCCCATCTTTTCAACTTAATACGGTGCTTCGTGTGAAAATAAGTTTATAATAATAATAATAATAATAATAATAATAATAACAAAAATAATTTTTTGTTTATTCTTGAATTAAAGAATCTTTAATGTGGACAGGCAGAGCGTCGTAATTTATTATAATTATTTTCAAAACCATTTCAAGAATAGATTTAAAATAAATTTTTTCAAACAATAATATAATAAAATCAATTTTCTTATTTGGGATTTTAACTATAGAGTAATTCAACTACGCTGTTGGTGTTTTTCATGCACGATTAGCAGTTCTGGAAAGACCGAGACCGGGGGGACAGAAACCGATATTTTAGTTTATTTGTTGAAAAATTCATCTATTTTTGTTCAGAATGCAATATTTTTACATGAAATACAAGGAAATGGAAGCGTTTCAATTAGAATTTCATATCAGTACCTACACAGGAAAATTTCTTCCTTTACTCTGTTTTTAGAGCATTTTCAACTCTACAAAAGCATCTTGTTTTCTAGTGCCTTAAATTTTTATTCGTGATTCAAACAAATTAATTGAACTTTTGTAAGAAAAAGGTGGGAATTAATTGAAAAAGGAAACGGGAAACTCCATGGAAAAACTGGAAAATGAGAGAAAAATCCGATTTTGCATCCTACTGAAGATGAAAGGCTTCAAATTATCCTTTCCTCTTGAAGGATAAGCAACGAGTTCGACAAATATGGAGCACGAGAAATCTGGTTTAAGAGAAGTAGGCCAGACTAAGAGGGGTCCAGCGATAATAAATTCCGAAAGAGTTTTTGGGGCTGAATAATAAACCAATAAGGCTCCAGGGATTTAGGAAAGCAACGCGTGAGGTTCTCTGCGTGTTTTGTAATTTAAGATAATATAATAATTCCTTTGCTGCCTACTAAAAAAAAAAAAAAAAAATAGAACCCTAGACTTCCCTTTGTGCCGACTCGAAAGAAACGCCGCAAATTCCAACCGAACCGATAGCCTGCCTCCAGTGATGTAGGTAGCGATGAATGGAAAAAAATTTTTGTTCAAACAAAATGACAAGTAGATTTTGAATTAATAAGTTTTAAATTCGATTGAAATTATCTCGATTTTTAAATCTAAACCGTATTTGCCTTTCTGAGAATAATCCTTTGAACACAAGAGAATAATAACATTTTTCATGAAACTAGGGCAATGAATTAATTGAAATAAAATTAATGTGGTTATTATATTGAATTCAATTTGAATCGCACTAAATTTATAACATTTCAAATAAAAAATATTGAATTTTCAACAAAACATATTGACTTTCAACTACAAAAGATCTATTTTGAACTAAAAGTGGAATAGTTAAATTTTTAATTTCAAAAAATTAATGTTAAACAAAGCAAATACAATTTTCAACAGATTAATTATTTTTTAACAGAATAGTTAATTTTTAACTGTAATAGTAAGTCCTCAGCCAAAAAAATGAATTTTCAACCACGAAGATTAATTTTCTGCCAAACTAGACAATTTTGTTAACTAATATACTAATTTTTAACCAAATAGTTTTACGAAGAAAAGGATTTTTTAACAAAACTCAAGAATTCTCAAACCAAAAGTTGAATTTTCAACAAAAAAAGAAACATGAATTTTTAAACAAAAAGAATAATTTTCTATAAAAAAGACGAATTTTTAATAAAATTCAAGAATTCTTAACCAAACATTTGAATTTTAAAACAAAAAGATGGATTTACTACTAAAAATACGAATTGTCAATAAAATTCAAGAATTCCTAATCAAAGAGTGGAATTTTTAAGAAACAACTTTTTTTAATTTTTAAGAAAGTAGTTCGACTTTAAAATCTAGTTATTAAGTTGTTAACCAAAATGATAAATTTTTAAACAAAAAGCTTAATTTTCTACTGAAAAAAACGAATTTTAATAAAATTCAAGAATTCTCAGCTAAAAAGATGAATTTTTAAGCAAGGTTTTAATAAAATCCAAGAATTCCCAACCAAAAAAGATGAATTTTTAAACAAAAAGATTAAATTAGTATAAAAAACACGAATTTTTAAGAAAATTCAAGAATTCTCTACCAAAACTTTAAATTTTTAAACAAAAAGATTAATTTACTACCAAAAATGTGAGTTTTCAAAAAAATTAAAGAATTCCAACCAAAAAGTTAAATTATTAAGAAAGAATGCATTTTTTTTTTAATTTTGAAGAAATTAGTTCAACTTTAAAATCTAGTTATTAAATTTTTACCCAATTAATTTTGTACAAAAAAAAATAATTTTTCATAGAATTCAAGAATTTGCAAACCAAAATTTGAAGTTTTAAACAAAAAGATTGATTTTTTACCGAAGAAAAGGATTTTTTTAACGAAATTCAAGAATTCTCAACCAAAAGTTGAATTTTCAACACAAACAAAGATGAATTTTTAAACAAAAAAATTAATTTATGTATA
>JAAAKG020149163.1:0-10104 GCA_010014905.2 Druon quercuslanigerum | reverse complement strand
ACAAAATGTAGTTGTGGCAGAAAAGAGATGAAACTCAATAGTTTGATTCAATTACGTTTAATAACTGATCTAATTTATTGTGTAAATAGTGGGAAATGGTACATTTATAGTAGCAAAATAGTAGAGCTTTAGTCTTGGGTAGAATGTAAAGAAAGCAAAGTGCAATGAACCTTGTTAATAGAGAGGGAATGAGGAACTTGAGATTAAATTAAGTAGTAGCGCGTCGCACGATTTGACGTTTCACAGCGAGAGGTGTTACGCACGCGAATAAGAGAATGACAGCTGAAATAGCTCGAGTTCAGTTTTTTTACTCCATGAACAGACGCCTCTTTTAGATATAAAAGTAGTTTGATAACAATATCACCATGCAAGATCAGGACAAAACAATTTCTAATTATAGAGTTGTCAACTCATTCAACTTAACTCTTAACAGCCTCTAATTATTTTTCAAGCATACCTTTTAACGTTTCTAAAATGCAAGTCATACAAGCTTATATTAAAGCGTGATAATTTATTTGAAACTTTGAGATTGCCCATTCGTAAGAATTAAAATGCATTCAACAATTTAAACTTGAAGCTTGCAATATGTAAACATTCAGTTGTAAATGTTCTTACTTTTTTACTTTCAGCGCCAAATTTTTCAAAGAATATAATTTTTTAAATTAAATTCTCTAAACTACTAACCGTAACTTTAATCAAAATTTTTTCTTTTTGCTGCGAGACAACTTATCGCATTTTGACTAATTAAATGAATATTTTTCCACAATATAAATTCGAATTTGTCTAAAGTTTCATTAAACCAATATTCGAAATGCGCCTCAAGGGATTTAAAATAATTACATGATGTCCATCTCAAAATTTGTAAACAGTTTATAAAAGCGTGGAAAATAGATTCGCTAGGGGCAAACTAAATCTAAACAGTTGAGTTGCTGAACACCATATTTTAAGCACATAATCTAAAGACAATTACATCGGTTGGTTCAGCTATACAGAAACACGATAGTATAATGGAATCTCCATTTTCAATTACAAAAAATAATAACAAAAAGGACATTTTGGAGAAAAAGAGAGCTGAACCGACCGGTATTATGCGCGTAAAATATGGTGTTCAGCAACTCAACCGTTTAGATTTAGTTTGCGCCTAGCGAATTGGACAGCCATTTGAAGTGCCTTAAGAGTTTCATAGGAACGGGTACGGATGATTTTTTCGTTTTTTTTTTTTTTTTTTTTTTTTAATTATGAAACCCGTATGCCGGGTTTGAGTTAAACTTCACTCAATTTGGAGAATTTTTGGTCAAAAGACTTAGGTGTTCATGTGTTGGCATAACGTCTCGAACAATATTCTTTTTAAGTAAAAATGCTTCGATTGAGTTCGACGTATTGATGTCATGAGTTCGTCTCCAAGACATCGATGTCTGCCTGAGTCCCAAAACTGAGTCGAGACATAAGCCTTCGTCTTACGTTTATGGTCACGCGAGGTCAGACAACGTTTACTTGTCTCAAGTCGAGCCTCGTCGTGGCTGAGATGGTCGAATCTTTTTCGACTCACAAATCAGATTAAAATTGATTAACCCATTCACGACCAAGAACTATAATTTTTTAACTTATGTTCAAGCCTCATTCTCGAGACTGAAAAAGAGAAGTTTCCAAACGAAAAGTATGTTTCCTTATAGTTTTGGGTATGCTCTTCAAGATTCCGTGGTCAGAATTGAGTTTGGTCCAGTAGAAAATCCAATATGGCGCCAAATTTGGAGAAAATACAAAAAAATCGGACATTTTTTTTTCCTAATTTTTTTTCGACTCAAAAGGGTATTAGGAATTAACCCTAACTACGATTAACCATAATCGAAATAGTTGAACGGCAAGAAAAAACCAGCCTCACTGATTTCAAATAGCCATACCCTTCGGCGGATCCAATATGGCAGACATGAAATTTTGGAAACTCTACGATTTTCGCACAACTCTGTACTCGTGAGTTTTCTGGATCGCTTATTATGAATTTGACATCAAAATTTCGGAATTCACAAAGGCGGACCCAATATGGCGGACATGAAATTTTGGAAACTGCACGATTTTAGCACAACTCTGTACTCGGGGCTTTTCGGGACCGCTGATTACAAATTTCAAATTTGATTTTAAGAATTCCATGTAGCGGATCCAATATGACAGACAAAAAATTTCGAAATCTGTCGAGTTTCCATTAAAATTCTATGCTTGGACGAGGCCTCTATTCACGATACTGGAATATGAATCCTCTTAGTGATTCTTCTTAAAACACGGATTACAGAATGGTGATTCACACTCTTTACAGAAAATTCTGGTCCTTATGGGACAATGTGAACAGACTTTGAGTTGATTTTGATTAGACATTCTGTGTATTTTCCGTTTCGCCTGACCTTTTCTCATGTACCTCGTAGCAACTGATACTGCAAATTCTTTTGTTCCGCGGCCAAAAAATATATAAAACATAGGGTTTGTGTTTAACGTAAAAAAGCAATTTTTAATTGTTTTGGAAAAAATCAACGGGGTTTGAAGGCTTTTGTTTCACAATTTAAGACAAAGTTGGATTTGTTAAGAAACACGCATTTTTGACGAAAATATAAAACTTTGAATATTGACTCTTTCTTTGCTAAGCTGGCGTAAGCACATCTCCGAATCAAGTTAAGACATATTTCATAATTAAGGGGTCATTTAATACTAATTGAATGCTCCATTGCGAAATTTAATTCTCCACTTTTTTTCCAAAAAAACAGGGGTGACGCTAGCTAACGTTAAGCTGACGTAACCCCATAGGAAATAAACGTTAAATCTAATTTTGTCATATAACATAATTAAGGACTCTTTTAATACTCATTTAATGCGCAATTGCCAAATTTAATGATCCACTATTTTTTTAAACCAGGTGTTACGCTAGCTTAACATTAAGCTGACGGAACCCCATGTCAAATAAACCTTCAATCGATTTATGTCCTATCATATTATTAAGGGCTCAATTAATGCTCTCCAAACCTGCAACAAGTTATTTTTCAAAAGCCACCCCTAATACTAAAAACTACCCTTAATATAATTTATACACAAATTGTAAATCTGACCATACAATAATTAAGGGCTCATTTAATGATCATATAATGCCCTCTTGCCAAATTTAATGATCCACTATTTTTTAAGCAGGGGGTTACGCTAGCTTAATCTTCAGCTAGCGTAACCCCCGTTTTTTAAAATAGTGCAGTATTGAATTTGGCAATAGTGCATTTAATTAGCCTTAAAGAGCCCTTAATTATAATATGGTCATATTTACAATTTGTGCATAATTTGTATCAAGATGGGTTTTCAGCATTAGGCGTGGCTTTTGAAAAATAATTTTTTGTGCTTTTCAAGAGCATTAATGAGCCTTTAATGATATGATAGGACAAAACTCGACTCAACGTTTATTTCACATGGGGTTGCGTCAGCTTAACGTTAAGCTAGCGTAACCCCTGGTTTCTTGAAAAAATAGTGGAGCATTAAATTTCACAATAAGACATTAGGTTTACGTCAGCTTTACATACCTAAACCTTTGAATGCTACAAATGCGAATTGAATTAATAGAACCCAATAATAGGAAATAATAGAAGCAATACCTAATAGAAACCCAATAAGTATAAACAGTTCACTACTTTTTATATATAACAAAGCCCTCAGTAAAAAATTTCGTTTATTTGGAAGTTCAGAACTTCAAGCACATAGGTCAAGTTTATTAGCCATACATTTTGGATAAAAATTTCAAAAGCAAGCGCATTTTGAAAACTTTTGAGTCCACTTTTTCGGATATTCAATAATTCTCTTTACGGTTATTCGTAAGTACTTGAAAATACAAACATTTTTTCCTAATTACTGTTTTCGATAAAAAAAAGTTACTAGAGTTCTAATACTTACGAAATTAAAAAAAAATAAATGAAATTGAAAATCTTATGCTAAATAACGCACGACATAAAAAAATTCAAGAAAAGAAAAACGTTATTTTTTGAAGGCCTTGCAAGATTATCGTAACAACTTTTTAAATTTTTTCAAACAATCTTAAATTTAAATTTTGACCACAAAAAAAAATAAATAAAAAATTCCATTTTTCGGTCAAGCTTTGCAAGATACGACAAAAGATGAATGGATAACAATCGCGCACACTAAAACGATTTACTTTTTTGCTTTATCCATAAAAAATGGCATTAAAAGATGGCAACTAATAATTACATATTAATAATTGCAATAATATAAATTTATTAAAATGATACATTTTTCATAATATCTGAGAATAAATAATTAGTGCAAAATAAGGAGCAAATATTAAAGTAATCATGAAAAATCAAATTTGCACATTATTTTGCTATACCTGAAGAAGTACCAGCCCGAGGTGCAGAAATAAATATAATATGCATTTGATATAATAGTGTTGGACATAGTCTAGAAAAGTTCACATTTTAAACAACATCCAGTGCGAAGCATGAAATACGTGATCAGAATGTTCTCTTTAAAGCCGAATCTGTTTCGGTTGAAAATTACCTTTTTTTGTTGAATATTCAATAGTGTCGTGGAAAATTCGTATAATTGGTTCGAAAATTCAAGAAAAGTCAAGGAATAGGATAGACATTTAACTATTTCATTGCAAATTTATGTATTTTGTGTAAAAGGCGTCTCTTTTGTTGCAGAAAATCAATTTTTTCCCCCTCAAAAATGCTACTATTTGGTTGGAAATGATTACATTTTAGTTGAGAATTTAAGTCTTTTGTTGAAAACTCGTTTTTGTTGGTTAAATTCAAATATTTTTAAAATTAATATATTTCTCGTTAAAATAACAACTATTAAATTTTTCTATCAAAACTCATCTTTTGAAATAGTGATTGAACTCCGTGGTTGGAAGTTGAACTGATTTCTTAAAACTTGATTTTTTGATTAATTCAAACTAAACTTTTATGTTTAAAATTGCGCACTGTTTGAACTATTTGACTGATTCGTAATAAACAGTAAGATTTGAACAGTCCAAATATCATCTAACGTTATTTTTGGATGATCCCTGAAGAAACTCGCAAAAAAAATGTAGTCGGAAAAAATACGTAAGGTATGTGGGGTCGGGGCAAACTTACAGACCCTTATGCAGGGTTCAAAATTTCAGAAAAAAAATCTTGACACAATTTAGACACAGTGCCTTCAGGGGACAACTGTGAGAAAACATTGTCTTTAGTGTCATTCTTTTTGGCTCACAAAAAGCGTAAAATAGTGTCAACAGTATGATGAGTGTGGAGGCACTATATCTGAATCGTACACGTCGTATAAATATCCTACCTTCACGAAACGCTGCAAAATATTGTTGATTTATCACACAAGCCATTGTATCTATTATGTGGGTTTTTAATAATGCTTGTGCTTTTAGGTCAGCATGTTTTTTCTTCTTCTTACTGTAGGATATGCATGTAAAAGGGACGAGAAAAAATTACCAGCTTCTTAGAAAATGGTAGAGTCGTACCTGCTTGTATATATACATGCAGACACATATTACTTCTCACAATGAGCACGTGTCGCACGTTGCAAATGTGGGTGTGAGTTAAAAAGCGAATGCGCGTGGTGTCTCTTTGCTTATTAAGTGTCAGCCAATAAGAAGATTTCATTAAAATTAGTCTAATGGTGATGGAGTTGCAACTAGAGCTACAGTTCCTGGTTTTGTCAGGGATCAATAGAAGGATATAAAAAGTTTTTGTGTTGATAACACAACCTCGCGTTGGATCTACCATGCTTTTGAAAAAATTTACGAACCTCATTTGATGCTGAGGAGGCGCGAAGCCCGAGGGTTGGGAAGCAACAGCTGCTGTTTTGAACAATGTGCTTGAATCGGAGGGGCGACGACTCTAGGAGGGCGATTGATTGAATTCGGAATTTTATATCTCAGAAAAATGTTACAAACCAAACAAAATGATGTCACTAAACAACTAGTAAAGACAGTATATTTACATTTTTTAAGTAGGTTTTAATTACTATTTTCATCTTATGTCATGAATCTTCAGAGGCAATACTTGATTATAAAAAAAAACATATATAAACATACGTTTTTTCTCTTTATTGTGTTAAGATTCTACAGGTTGCTAAAGAGGGCCGATTAAAAAGGCATCCAGTGGTTTGTTTTCAACGATGACACGAGAACGAGTCAGAGAGACACATACATTGCCTCCTTCTCTTATTTATTTTCTGTCTTTTTTCGGCCCCTTTTGCGTTGCTGTAAGCTGTAAAGTGCCATAATATTCTCCTAGTGGAGCTATTTTGGTCAATCATCTCTTGCTCTCCTTAAAGCGAGACCAAAGACAGATACTGAAGCCTGCCACCGTGACATGCAACTTGGGATACACATTACATACGATAAAAGTCGAATCGCTTGCAGCAGTTCGCAAAACTAAATGCACCACATATATGTACGAGTTTTCTCATGCAGCGTCATACTTACTTGCCGATATAAGGAGATCATAATTCACTACGTTGTTACAGAGTTGGCGAGATAATTTCTGACCGAGATATGCAAATGCACCTTATAATTGCACCTTAATAATTGTACTTGCGAAAGATCTCTCGCGGAGTCGGAGGATTGAGGCTTTAAAGATCATCACGATTGGGACAAGAAGAAATGAGTGGGCGGTAAAAATGGACTTGGCCATTTTTAATTCAAGGTTGAAAGTTGAATTTGGCTGAATAATGAGAAACGTGAGATCTAACGCTGAGAGTAATTTTCATCGTTAATTTGGATCACATTTTGCTCAATTCCATTTAATGCACATTCTTATGGAAATTAAAAGAATATCACTTCAAGGTGGAGAGCGCTGAAATGGTAAACTGTTTCAGCACGTTTATGAGATTCCTTCGAGATGTTTTGACGACTACAGACTATACACTAGACTCATTTACATTGAAAACGAATTCAGCATCGTGAATGTGAATAGACACGAGTTGAGGTAAAAAAATACATATCAGCGGAATCTGAACAATGTTGTGTCTATTCATTTTTAGCCACATCGTACGTGGAAGGAATGTACTTATAAAAGCCCAAGATTTTTGTGTTGTAGTTAAAGAGCCAACAGTTTATTAAACTCTATGTTCTATGTGCGACATCTTTGAATGGTATTTGTGCGATGCGCGTGTCACCATGCGACTAACGTTCACTATTTAATGCCTGCTTATGCCGACGTACCACTATGCCGAGTCATTACTCAACCACCGTTACTATTTGCGTATAGTCTATCTATAGATATACAATTGAATATTACGACTTGGAATTATTATTGGTAAATAGCAAGATGTGATTATTACTTAATACTTTTTCACTATATCATTTTCTATTCATGCAAATCCCACGGTGTCAAAATTGGATCCGAACGTAGATCAAAAGTTAATGGCGTGGATCAATGGAGAAGCAGCTGACAATTACTAATTCCGACAACTACTACTAATTGACAATTACTGCGCAGATGTCAATTGTTTTTCCTTTGTGGAACGATTTGATCTTTCTTTGGATCAAAATTTAACTCCTAAGGGTTCGGACTGTTTACATCCACTCGTTTAAATGATGATGCAATTATTAATATCGTATCATTTTCTTTTAAAACCAAACTTGGAGCAAAAATAGACTGAACTCTTTTCTCGCATAAAAATCAAATTATGCAATTGATTAAATTAGAATGGAATTGTTTCTATATAAGAAAGTGTTTGTTAAAGTATTGTGTTTTAATTGCACGGTGTCATAATAAAAATAAAAATGTCAACATGCCCTGATTATCGTGCGACCTAAAGATAAAGACTTCTATTTGAGGCTCATTGTTGTCGCAACAGGCACGAATGGCGCAGTCTTATCGCGTAAATATTTCGTGTATTCTCACAGCAATGAAATTCCTCCAAGAAATAAAGGATGATAATAAATCATACAGTAATAAATGCTACTGCAATTTTGATAGTATTCGTATTTAGTGCTGTTTCGAAAATAATGAATCTCTCATTTGCAATAAATGGATTGTCATCGTTTTCACTTCAAACGGTAGTCATCGAGATGTTAATACTGTCTTGCAAAACATCGAAGATATATTATTTCATTTACGCACTAAATAAAATAGTGTAATGTTTAATCAATCGACATTAAGAGGTCAAGATATGTTTACTTTTCCAAATTGAACAAACCGGTCGTGATTCTACTCGGTTCGCAATGCAGTGTGTCGAATGTATCCTGATTGAGAAGCGAAAAATTTGCTGCCGAGACAAGTAGAACGAACACTGTCGTTTATGGATTCGATGAGGTGAGAAAAAACGAACCCGGAACGGTATGACAAAAAGAAATAAAGGAAAGATAAATGATATGCTAAATAATAATAAATATATAGTATAATATGTGTGAATAATAAAAAGATCAAAAAAACTAACTCTCGGGCAAGCTATTTCGACCCGAATCCTACGGGCAGAAAAGAAAGTCTACTAGTTTTACAGACTGGTGACTATTATGTCTGTAAATTTGTAAGATACCTGAGATTTCTGTAATGATTACAGAAAAGTCAGGAAGCTCTACATAAAAAGATATTTATGCCGTCACTATTTAACATGGAACGATTGTAACATTACCGATTTATTTTTTTCATATATGACTTTTCAGTAATTGCGAAATAGTTTTATAACGATATTCAAAAACTAATAAGCATAATGGATGTTTGATTACCTTAAAGGAAAGACCAAAGAATGTTTATCTGGTATATGAGAAATCCATTTAAATTATTAACTTTGTGTATCGTTTAAGGTGGCCGAAAAACTTCACATTCAAAATTTTCAGACTATAATTTTTTATTCTCCTGACCCTTACCAGCATTTTAACCATATAGTATCTTCAACATATAGAATCTATTATAAATGCAAAAAAACTATTTCAGATTCAAATTTAAAATGTATTCATTATTATAATATATAAATCTTTGACCAAAAGATGGCTTTTTAACCAAATTCTGGAATATTTGACTAAATACATGAATTTTTTACCTATTAAGATGAATTTTCAATCCTATAGCCTTAACCTACGGCAAAATTTTAACCAAATGGCCGAAATGATAATCAAGAAATATTAAACTTCAGCACAAGACAGTTGTAGTTTCTCCACAAAAAGTTTAATTACAAAAAAAGAAAGAATTTTCAAAGAAAAATATCATACTTGATATTAAAAAAACAACGAATTTTCAACAAAAGTGTTACATTTCCAACCAAGAGGTTGAATTCTCAAAAAATAGCTGAATTTTTGACTGAACGCAAGTTTGGGCGCGCGTCTGTCGAATCTCGCGCTCGGATATTTATTCTTTGCATTTGGTATGCTTGAATGAGACTGTATCAAAAAGATCTCCTTTAGATCGCAGTATTTATATACGTCTTCATATTCTACAGTTTCTACTTAATTAAGTATATTTAAACATTAAATTCCTCAAAGCTCTGTAGGCTTTGAGGTATACATTTTCGCCGCGAAACACGCGCTGCGCGCTCAAGCACCTTCAAAGTAAATAAAAAACTACAATACTTTTTTCCAAAACATGTTTCTCTATCTTGCGTTGTTATGATAAGAATAGGATTTTGGTTTTCATATTATTTTTTTATGGATAAAGCAAAATATCCTACAAGTCTTCTTTTATATTGGAAAATGGTTAAAAGACGTTTTGTAGGATTTTTCAAAAGCTCTAATTTCTCTCTAAGACTTATTTTCGTATTTTGCGTCATTTTTCCATTTTAATACTTTCTCACACGGAGAAAAAGGTCTAGTTGGGCCAACTAGATGAATCTAGTTACGCGCGTCTGGTAAATTTAAGGCAGAAGTTTCGTTATTCCTACTCAATGTCTTGTAAGCAGTTTAGCAGATATTACCGATCCATCGTGTTATTTCAAATAGTTTCCACAACAAGATATCTACATGGAGAGAAAAAACACGGCATTATACCATGCAACCCCGCTTGGTATCATTCCATGCAACAGTCTCGGTATAATACCATGCATTTGTTGGGTTTTAAACCAGGAACCTCTGCATGGTATAGATCCAGGCGATGCATGGTATAATCCCGTGCATCCTTTGCATTT
>JAAAKG020149161.1:0-31854 GCA_010014905.2 Druon quercuslanigerum | reverse complement strand
GTTTATCTAACTTATTTGATTTTATTACACAATATGAGAGGGAGGATCAGCAACAGGTGGGTAACCACCTCGTTACACAGTTACGAAAATAAAATGCAACGAAATTATTCAACCAATTCATAAATACTCAAACCAAAAAAATCTTTAGCCAAGAGGAGAAAAAAGATTTAAACCAGTTTGTTGAACTTTCAAACCAAAAATAAAAACTTTTTATAAAATACTTAAATTAAAAATTATGAATTGTCTACCAAATTGTAATTTTTTAATTAAAAATTATAAATTTTTGACACAAAATGTAATAATTGATATTTCTACCACACACTTTTTAAACCTTTAACACAATACGATTTATTTCAAGAGAAAAAGGAATATACCTTGTTATTTCTCAGAACCGCCCACCTCCTTTTCTCCAAAGGACTCTAAAAATCCTCTTCTTTTAAAATCTGTAAGTAAGATCTTGCACGAATGACGCTACTACTACTTACAATATGTCATTGTTCATGCAACAATACCTCCATGCTTATCCCACTCCTTTCCACCTTTCACACTCCTCCAACCAGGGCTCCACTTTTGCATCCCCCTTCCAGCGCAATCCAACATCCTCTTTTCTCCAGAAATTAAAAACCCTTTCCCACTTCATCCTCCCACCCTTACGCCTGTTCTCCTTTTCCAACCAACATTCCCCGACCAGCCTAATTCCCCCCTCTTCTAAAAATTTCTACTAATACCAAGACGCTCGGCTCCCCGTTATAATCCCTAAACTCACTCTTTCTGTCTCCCTCTTGACAATATAGTTTGGCGCATTCCTTGCTAACTCCAGTGTCCACTGTACATACCTCCCCTGTATCCTATTAACCTTCTCACTTGACTTCCACCCCCACACCTCCACTCCGTAAAATAAGACACTCATTACTAGCGAATCAAAAAATATCGTTCTCCTTATAGTATTATCTGCAAACAATCTCTTTTCCATCTCACATACTTGCCTTATCACCACATTTGCCCTTCTCATTACACAAAATCTTCCACTTCCTGTAGCGCTTTTCCCTTCCACCTATTTTTATCCAAGTATCTTCTTAACCTTTTAAGCATCTCCTTTAAAGACTCTTCGCTTTTTGCTAGCAGTACTATCTCATCTGCATATGCGAGTGACCATATCATTACCGCTCCTTCATTAACTCCTCCTACCATTCCGGCCGCTAGCTTACTTTCCATATCTGCGATTTAAATTGCAAAAAGCGTTCAGCTAAGCGGGCACACCTGCCTCAACCTCCTATTCATCTAGAAGCCATCAGAGATTCCCTCCACTCCTCTCACCCTACCTTTCGTCTCCTCATATACCTCCCTTACTCTCTCGATCAGGCCTCTATCCACTCTCCTCTCTTCCATTGCCCCTTACAACCTCCCACTTGTAATTTCCCTATACTCCTCAACCTTCTTGTCCACTCCTTTCTTAAGCATTGGCACCACCAACCTTTCTTTCCCCTTCTGCTCCAAACCTGAAAGCCTTGTTCTCAATTTCGTCTTTTTCTATTGCCTTGTTGCTTTAAGGCCTTTCTGTCACTCTATTTACTTTATCCCTACTTATACCGTTATAAATACCATCTTCCCCTTCTATTATCCACTCAATCATCTCGATTTCCTTATTGATGCCCTTCCTTGCTCCTTGTTCTCTATTGATCAACTACGATTCCCTCCCTTCCATGATGGCTTTTTTGAAGTCTTTCGTATTCCTACCTTTCTCTAACTGCGTTTTATGACTTAAAAATCTTTCCTGTTCTCTGTTTCCCCTATTATATTCCTGTCTTCCTGTCACGTATTTTGTCCACATTTTTACATTTTCATTCATTCTATCTTTACTCTCCTTACATTCTGCATCCTACCATCCCCTCGTTATTTCCTCCTTCTCTTCTCCTGGCCTTACCTCTTATTTTATCCTCCCTGTTTGTAATTCTATCTTGGCAAGGCACATGACCACGTCATCCCCTTCCAATCCACTAATCTGCTCATTCTCCATTATTTCTTTAAATTCTCTAAATTTATCCTTCACGTATCTACCCATTTTTACTTTTCTTTCTCTAGTTCTTTTCTTTTTTCGTAACGCCGCTGCCATCCTCAACAATTCAATGTCACTATGAGCGGGAAGTGTTCTGAGCCTGTTTCATTTTCCACTTCTACTTTATCATTAGCCTTTCTTCTTCTAAAATGTAATTTATCACTTTAACTTCAAAACAATCTATCTTACTTTGCTTGGAATTTACTCTAAAAGTTTCATTCTCTTCATCCCATACCCCGGCCCTCTAACTCTCCTGTCCTCGCGTTTAGGTCTCATCCTATCAAGTCCAGCTCTTCATTATTTTTCTCTATCCAATCCCTTAATACTCTCTAACCTTCCTCTTTTCCTCTCCCTCTACACTCCCTAAGGATGGTCACCCTCTATTTTCCTACCTTTATTCTTCTCACCATTATTCCCTCCAGCTATTCTTCTTGCTCTTCCACTCTATCACCTCCCATCAGCTAATTGTTACCCCTGAAACCATTCCGCCCATCACCCTTCCCTTCTCATGCTCTTTCCTCTATTCTTGCATTGTCCACATCTACCCATATTTCACTCAGCATTGCCATGTCCAACTTTCCAATCGTTTCCCAGAACCCCTCGTCCTTGATGTTTAACCCTGACACATACCAGAAAGCCACACTCTCTCGTCTCCTGGTGTCCTTCCCCCTCCTTCTTCCTGTGCTCAGTTTTTATTCTCAAGTTGAAACACCGCCTCGTCTCTCCTACTCTCATTACTTTGGTTTACATTTCTTTCATGTATTGTTCCCTTCTCAATTCTTCTCTCTCATAGTCCCAGATTCACTTCACCCCATTCACCCACACCGTGTCTTTCCCTATCGAAAAATGACCCCCGTTTCTCCTCTCCATCCATGCTTTCTGCTTCATCATCCACTTCATAACATCTTATAACAGTCTCATAACATGATAAGGACTTTAAATACTCATACAATGTTAATACAATTAGGTTAAAAATAAATCAACATAGCATTTTTTTAATTTAATAAAATCTACCTGTTAGATTCCCGAGGAGTAGAGAAACTAGTATATTGTAATTAATTTTTTAACGCGAAACTGATTAAAAATGCGAGAAAAATAAGTTTTAAAAAATTCACTGCAGGCTGGATTTGAACCATCAACGTCCTCATTGCATGTGTGGTGCGCTGCCGATTGCGCCACCGCAGCACCAACAGTGAAAATTTTAGAATGTGTGATTTCGCGTTTTAAAAATTAATTACGGTATAGCGGTTTCTTTACTTATCGATAATCTAATAGACAGAGGCCTTTGTCGTCTTCTAGCATCAAACATTGGTATTATTCTCTAAAAAATATTCAATTATATTTAACAAATTAGTTGATCTTATAACCAAATCGTTAAACTTTCTACAAAAAAAATTACGAAAAACACTAATATTCTGCACAAAAAAAAAAGAGATTTCAAGAAAATACATTAATTTTCAACAACATTGTTGAATTTTAAAGCCAATAAGGTTAACCATCTACAGAAAAGGTAAATTTTTAACCCAAATATATAATTTTTCAACAAAAGAGTTAATTTTCAAAGAAAAA
Organism: Druon quercuslanigerum; assembly: GCA_010014905.2. Lineage (NCBI taxonomy): Eukaryota > Metazoa > Arthropoda > Insecta > Hymenoptera > Cynipidae > Druon > Druon quercuslanigerum. The sequence goes on along the minus strand of JAAAKG020149161.1, from coordinate 28,229 downwards.
TATAAATTTTGTACAAAAGTGTGAAAATTTTCACTCAAAAATATGATTTTTTTAACAAGAAAGGTTATTTTCTGCCAAATAGTTTAATATTAAAAAAAATATTTTACTTTTCAAGCTTTAAATGTTAGGAGTAGGAAAATGATAAAAATGAATGCAATATCTTCTTTTATAACTTTAAAATGTATTTTTTTAGCTCTAACTACAATTCATTTTATACAATTCATTTTACAGTAATAAATTTAAAGTAAATTCACATTAAATTAATTATTCTTAACATACAAAAAATCAAATGAAATATTTATAATATTTCATGTCGAATTATTTGTAGTATTACATGTCGAAAAAATATTCGAGGTTGACATAAGAAAATTAAATATCATTTGAGGCACCACCAATTTTTGACCCGACACTGGTCGTTTCTCACAAGCGGTGAGAATTTTGCTGGTTATTATATAAGGACCATTTGGCCTTATATACATAGCGTGCAATATTATGCGTTATATGTAGTAGTGTTAAGTTAGGTTATAGAATTAGGTTTGTGTGCGTTAGCTAAGTTGAGAACCCTTCATATTTTCCAAGACTGTATTGGAAATTATATGCGTCACTTTTTTGCAGACTTAGTGTTTAAAACTTCCTGACTCGGGATTGAAATATCCTGTAAAGATTCTCAGACTGAGTTCTTCACCTTTTATAAGACAAATTTTTTCCGTGTATGCTTAGAAAGGGGAGTCTGGTCCGGAATGTTAAAAAGAACGCTTACAGAAAGCTTATAAGAAACAAAGATAAAGAGGGCGCATGGACTATGTTCCGGGATATCATTATTAGATGTGCCATCGAAGTGTGTGGTACTGCCATTGAAGGAAGAATGTGTGGTGATGCATGATGGAATGGTGAAATTCAGGCTGCCTAAAAACAAAGAAAAAAGCGAACAAAAGAACTTGGAACATGGCAGATTTTGGCGATGAGGAAGGAACTAGAATTGAATTTTACGTCATTCAATATTGTGATTAAAATTGATCCTCTAAAAATTAATTAAATACTTCACAACATAAAAAGCCTCACGCAATTTATATATGTTTTTTTAACTTGATTTTTAAATTCTGAATATTTTTATTTCTTATAAAATGATGCCAGAAAATTGAAGTTTTAACAGAATTATGTAATAAAAATTCATTTATCGCAAAATAAAAAAAGCATGAAGCCATTATATTTATTAAAAGTCCAAATAACTTAAAGCTTCAAAAAATTATTTTTATTGAAACATTCAAATATTTTTCACTTTATATATTTTAAATTTGAACGCAGCTTAATTTAAATTTAATTAGCTATAAGCTTTTAATAATTTTCTAGAAAATACAAATTTCAGCAGAATCGATTAATAATTAATCAGTGAGGAGCATAAAATTATTGGATAAATATTTTCATAGAAATGTATGTACATAAAATTTAAAAAATTAAATTCAGATACTCATTTTTCAACATCACAAACATTAGAAAAAATTACTGTAATAGAGATATTTTGAACACAAAATTCATTTCATTATAGAAATAATAGCCAATATTTAATAATATATCCTCAATGCAAATAATCAATTTTTGTGACCTAATTGAAAAAAATGTATATTCAGTTTTTAAAAAATCAATCATTTAATATTATAATATCATTATCATTATTTTTGATTTAAATTCAAATATTTGATTTAATTCAAAGTTCTTTTTTTAATTAATATGTTTTAGTTGAAGGCTTATCATTTTTGATAAAAATTTTTCCTTTACCTATTATTTTCCGTAAAGAATTACCTTTTTAAGCTTTAAAATGGAAATATTTGCTTTTGTTGAAAAAAATGGCATTTTCAATTAAATATTAATCCTTTAAGGTTAAAATTTCGGCTATTTGGTTAATAATTTTTTATTTTGTTGAAAATTAGCATTTTTTGTTTGAAAATGTATGTTTTTTATTATAAAAACAACTTTTTGTTTCGAAATCACTATATTTTGTTTAAGGATTCAACAATTTTATTAACAAATTCGTATTTTTTGGCTTAATTAAACAGTTTTTGATGTTTGGTTTTCTAACCAGGGGAACGTTTTAATAATTTAGATGTTAATTTTTTTTTGTCCATAGGGTCTATAATTTAAAGATTTTTAATATTGATTTAAAATTGCTTGAAAAATTAAAGGTAAAAGTATGAATTCGTCTTTTCTTATACAAAATTAATGTTCGTCGTTGAATATTCTTCTATTTAGTGGATGATTAAACTATTTTCTTAAAAACGGTTATATTTTTATTCAATTCAGCTTGTGATATAATTTGTTTTGGTTATTGAAAAGTAATCTTTGATCGTAGATACCTAATTTTTTAAAATTGAAATTCAAATATTTTGTTGAAAATACAATATATTTCGACTTTATATCTCAATAGTTTCATATTGAATTCAATGTGGTATCTATACATACATTTCTTTAAAGCATTGTGAAATTATTTATAATTTTTAATAATTCTTCCTTCTGCATTTAAAAGGAGGAGACTGTAAATATCTTAAATTGGTATACGCTTCCAGGGTCATGTCACGCATTATTATAATTTACTGCATTATTTACGGGACCAGTTACCAAATTGTGTATCCCCTCTTCCTCGTATTATATATAAAAGTGGACCTTGGAGTACCGAAGATTCAGCTAACTAAAAATATTTTTTATTATAAGAAAACAATTATACGAAACATTGCGTTGTTACAAATTATTTTCTAATCCTTAGACACTTTAAATCAGACTTTTTTCATATTAAATTTCTGTTTGCTTAACGCGTCCTGAACGAGATGGAAGACAAACGAAAAAATTAAAATTTTCCATACAATGCCACTTGAGATCTATTTAAAGAGACTTTTGATACTTAATAATTATATTAAAATGATATTTTTCAAATTACTTTTTGAATAGTTATTTATTTATTTTCAAAATCGTCTTCCCTAAACTTAATTTTTGTTTCTGAAACATGAAACCAGCTTATGAAAAATTATAAATTTGGGTTTTTCCCAGGTCATGATTTTATGGAATTTTAGGAAACAATGGCTTATTTTATTCCCTCAAAGATTACTATGCATTATTTTTAAACTTTTAATAAACATTCCTTTCCCTAGAAAGTAGTGAATACATTTAAATAAACAATTAATATGATACTTAAATTAAAGAATTTTTTAACATTTTTTCTGTATCTTGACTAAGGGACCTTTCTTGATTAAAAATTTAAATATTTTCATAAAAATTCTTCTTTCTTATTCGGAAACTGATTTCATTTGGTAAAAATTTCATCTTTTTTGTTGTAAAATGCAATCCTATGGTTTATAATTAACCTACTTTAGTAAATATTTTGATGAAAATTCGCCCTTTCCGATTTAATTATTTTAGTTAAAAATTGAACTGTTTAAATATGAACTTTTTTCTTGAAATCAATTTATATTTACTGAAAATTTTTAAATTTTGGTAGAAATATTGAATATTAGATTTTTTGTTAAACGCTTATAATTCCTGGTTAATAATTCAACGATTTTGTTAAGAATTCGTCTTTTTGGGTTGAAAGTTTACCTATTTGGTAGAAAATTTATATTTTTGAATTGAGATATTGACTGTTTTATAGAAAATGTCTATTTTTGGCATAAAAGTTTAACAATATGATTTAAATCTTTTTCCCTATTGGCTCAAAAATTTTTTTTGCTTAAAAATTTAGGTAGGTAACAATTAAACAATTGTCCCTTTCGATTGAGTAACTAATTATTGACCCATCAAATTTAACTACGTAGATTTAAATCAACTTTATAATTTGAAAGTGATTTTTTTGTTTTAAGTATTAAACATTTTTGGAGAAAATTCGTAATTTGGTTGAAAGATCCAAGTATTTTATTAATAAGTTATCTTTTTTGGATAAAGGTCATCATTTTCTATCATAGATTAAGAAATTTTTCCGTTGAAAATGTATCTATTTAGATAAAAATTTATTTTTTTGGTTCAAGATTCATTTCTAACTTCACCTTATGTTTTTTTAAATGGTCAGAATTATTTTATTTAAAAATTTATGATGAAAAATTAATTGTAATACTGAATTGTTTACAGAATTAGTTTCTTTTGGTTCGCTGTTGCTGAAAAGTTAATAATAAGTTTAAAATTGCGGAAAAACCGCAATTTAGTAACTATATTTTAAAAGAAAATTACTAAAAAGAATAATATATTGTTTAAAAAATTTATGCAAACGTATATTATTTATATATTTTTATAAAAGAAAATCCGATTTTCTATTCAATAGTTGAATTAAATGATGATGAATTTTCGAACCAAATAATAAATCTGCTCTCAAACAATATTTTTATTTATCATCAAAAAATATTTACTTAAATGAAAGACGAATATCTAACAAAACTGTTGAATCGTCAAACAATGCAAATGAATTTTCAAGCAAAGATTTGTATTTTTAACCAAAGAGCATACATTTTTAACAAGCAGATTAATTTTTCACCAAACATTGCTACTTTTTAACAAAATTCGTGAATTAAAGGGTCCGTGGTCTAAAACTGTTAACTAAAATTTAAGAGATTTTATACGGCGAAGATAATCATTCCGCGGACCTATGATATTTTAAATTCCACAATAATGAAACGTGATTTTCGAAAATTAATTTTAAAAAACTAAAATGGATTTTGCTGTTTCCTTCGCGGGATATTAACTGCATATAAAACTGTTCCAGAAATTACAAAAAAACCAATTTTGACAAAAAAATCAGTTAACAGGTTTAGACCGCAGACCCTATCATTGTTTTGAACAAAACAGTTAAAATTTCAAATACAAAAGATGGATTTTGAATTTCAAACGCCAAATTTTTTTTCAAGAAAGGAATATTTCAATTTTTAGTTCAAAAAGTTGCGTCTTAATTTGAAAACGTTGAACTTTTAAAAAAGAGCTCAAAATTAGGCTAAAGAGTTATATTGAAAACAAAATGATGCTAATGATATTATAATATTATAATATATTTTATAATAGACAACAGCTAGAGTTTCCAGTTTGAAGCTGTGAAGCCTTTATCAGCTTTTAGCTAGAGCCAAACTGTCCCAAAGCCCAATTTGCTAGTCTCACAGAGTAGTTCCGTCTTGTCATTTTGATTGTGAATACTCAGCACCAGAGCTGATATCAATTTTTCTTTCAAAGTTTCAAATGTTTTGAAATATATCTCTTCAAACTTAAGAGAAGAATCTGTACGAAGTAAGTCGTACAGTGGTTTCGCGAGGACCCAAAAACTTTTGATAAATTTTCTGAAATAAGAGCAGAGGCCTAGGAACTTTTCCACGTCTAGAAAAAATTTACATTTATTGATTTTTAATTCTAATTTATTTTCGACCATAAGAGAAGAGACTCTTTCTAGGGCACGTAAGTGTTGCTCCAACGTTTTGCTCGCAATCATAAAGTCATCAAGGTAAGCGACTACTTTGCCTGTTGTAATTAATTCGGAAAATATTTTTTTTACAAAACGTTCAGATTTCGGCGGGGCCACTTTAAGGCTGAAAGGCATTTTAAGATACTCGTATTACTCTAAAGGCTGTATATTTGACAGAATCTTCGACGATTGGTATCTGATGGAAACCATCTTTAAGGTCGAGCAAAGTAAAATATTCCCTATCCCGAAGTTTGTCTAATTGGTCATTGTTTAACGAAAGCGGGTAATTATCTCGTAGAAGCAACTTGTTTAGAAAGAGTTAATCAACACATAATCTCTGTAGCGCGTTTCTTGTTCGAGTTAAAACGATCAGTGACGCATGAGATGATTCGCTGGGTCGAATAATTGCTCTTTTCAACAATGAATCTATAATGTCTTGTAAATTTATTTATTTGGTAAATTATAATCTGCTAGGATTGCTATTAAAATGTTCAGGATCAGTTAGTGCAAGCGTTAGCTGTTTTTTTATCTTAGGAGAGTCTCGACGTTCTGGTAATATATATTTGTTGATAAATAAATAATTCAACTTCACGGGCATGTCTAGGTCTAAGTTTAGAATAACGTCAAGTGGCAGGGTAGTAACGGCATTGTCAGTTCAAGTATCAATCATAAAGATTTAAGTAACTTTTCCGTTAATTTTACTCTAAACCGTCAAACCTGTACCAAATTCTTTCAAAACTCTTCTATCTAATACAGCTGATATTATTATCGTCGTATTCCGGACAATAAAAATATTTAAATTTTCACGAGTTACATTGTCCATACAGATGTTTACAGAGATTTCTCGTAAAATTGTTAATTCGCTCTTGTTTATACCATTCTACTTACGAACATGCGTGGATGCTGATTCTATAATTGCCTGCGGGATACATTTCTCCTTGATAAAACTTACTGGACTTCCCGTATCGAGAAGTTAGTCGAGCTGATGGTTGAAGATCTCGCCGGAACTGTTGAAATTGTATTTGACGGTCTTTAAGCAATCACAATTTTTTGGGTTCTCAGAATCTATGGTGCTGATCTGCTATGGTTTTCTCTCATTCATGGGATATTCCTTGAAACTAGTTCCCATTTTAAAGCACTTGAAGCAAGCACCTTGCTGTCTCTTCAGTAGCTTACAATCAGCTGACATGTGACCGAAGTGGCTACAATTTGTCGAAGTGATTCAACTTCTAATTTTGATCTTGTGGAAGAGGTCCTCTTTTTTTTTCTTAGCTGATTTTGGACTCATCGTTCAAAAATATTATTTCAAAAGCTTGCAGAAGATTCTTATTTTCTTCGAACTGCTGAATCCTAGCCTGGTTTCAAAGCGATGCTTCCAGGATTCCATCAATTAGGTAGTGGATTAAATCTTCGCCTGAAACGGATGCTGCACTTGCTAAAATTGACTTGTCGTAGAAATAGTCACGGAATGACTCTGAAGTCTTCCACATTGGCTTTTTAAACTTTTTCCGAAGTACCAACTTATTCGGTCGGTGGTCGAACAGCGTCGCAAGCTCTGCGAATAGGTCTGAAACTGACATACCGACGTATTCAGATTTAGAGCCTAAACCTCTTTTCAAAATTTTTAGAAATCAGGAGAAATCTGTATTTTTAAAATCTTCTTATGACTTGAAATGATATTCGAGTCTCTTTAAAAATTGAAAAACTTCTAAATATCTTTTAACATATTTCAATTTTCCTGAACAAAATTTAAATCGTGCAAAATTAAACAAAAAAATATTTTAAAGTTCTCCAGGGCTTTTGAACTTATTTTAAAGTCCAGAAAATAAACGAATTATGATTAAAACTAAATTATTTATAAAAGACCGATATCAAGCGACAGAGAGAAAAAATTAAGGTACAACGACATTGTTTTCTCTGATGTTTTTTGCACATCTTGAAATTAAAATTCAATGCAATCTTAATTTTTAAATTTATATAGGTGGAACCAAATAATTACGATATCTCTTATGCTTTCAACATTTGTAAAGCCTTTTAAACCTATTATTTGTTAAATTAAAATAATTTTAGAAAAGATAAGAATGCATCAAAAGAAAAAATTCTCGCTTGGCAAGAACTTGACACATACAGATTTATAACCTGGGTTAATTACATTAATTATTATTAATCTTTACTTGAAATACAAAAATGCGTAATTATTTTTAAGGCAGAGAAGAGCTTTTATCATATAAGAATTTATAACTTTCGTTAATTACACTAATAATAATTAATCTTTACTCAATAATTTGAAGAGTTTTCCATGTGGCAACTTTTGATACGAAAGCAAAAACTGATATGCTCGGTAACCAATCACTGGCGTCGATTATAAATAGAATACTTTTCATTGGTCCTTAATATTGAAAGTTCGAAAGATTTTTGGGTATTAGTGAGCAAAAGTTATCTGATGGTGATTAGTATATATACCAGTTTAAATTTTGCAAATTTATCAGTCGCTATTTACGGGATTTTTGTTTGAAAATGAAGATACTTATTAGCACTCTTCTACCTACGATCGCATTTCTTGTAAAATTTGGTGGTAAGCATACGTAATATTAAATAAGCTTTAGTGTAAAAATAAAAGATTACACGACTGCTGGTTCTTGCGCTTCGCTTTCGATAATGTATTTACATCGCACTAAGCACTTAATTTTTATATTTCTGCCACGTATGTTGCTAATTGTGAATTCTCTTTTGTTAGAGCTCTTTCTGCTTTAACGAAGAAATTCTCATCACGAATCGCGTGCTATTTAAATGCTATAACTGAGGTAATTTTTTTATTATCACAAATTATCACTAGCCTAATACCTTCACTAATGAGAATTAGAAAAATAATTTTGTTTTGAACTTTCCAATGCCACTTGTATCTTTTTCTATAGATTTACTTTTTTTATCATCAACTTTATTTTCAAATGATTTAAACAAAAAATGCGCATCCTGACGTAAACTGGCACGAAGAAAATTTGTAGATATAATTAGGGGAAAAATTTTATCAGTTAACACTCTCCTTAACCTACTTTCCTTTTCACTATTTGTCACAGGCACTTCCTATCAGCTTTATTTTCACTTCCCTCTCTACAAACCCCACTTTAAATTATTTTCCCTAATTTCTGTTGATTCCCCTACTACCATTTCTAATTTTTCTTCACTGCCTCTGCCTGAGTACACTTATTTCCCCTCAATTCTTTTTCGTTTGCCTCCCTAAATTTTGTCTTACTCCTGTTCAGTAACCCTACTACTAGTCCCCGCATTTACCTACTCTCCTTTTCTTAATTCCCTTACATCATCTACCCTCATTTTTTCCTACTAGGCAGACTTTCTTTCCTCTCATTTACCCTCGCTTCCCCTAACTTCAATTTCCTTAGTTTTCCTACACATAAATTAATTTTTCACATAAGAGAATAATTAAAGAACTAATAATTTGATTTGATTTACATAAATTTAATAGTCAATAGCAGTAAAAAAAATTAGATGGAAAAAAGTGGCACGTAATGGATTCAGCAGGACTCGAGCCCGAACTTTCCGGTTAAAAACTTGGAGCTAAGGTTAACTTTGGTAAAATGGCGCATCAATGCTATTATACCCCTTTCCCTTGAAACTAAGATTTTATGGAAACACTTACATTTTAATTTTTAATCCGAGAAATTTACAGTAAACTGTATTTCGTAGAATTGAAAATCTGGTTTTCCCCTGGTTCAGCACTCTTTTAACTTCAATTTCTCAAAAACTTTCGTCCTCGATTATATGCCGACTAAACGACTTTTATAATGAACTATTACTGGTAGAAATATGGAAGTAAATTTCTAAAATTATTTCATTTCATGTTCTTTTTAATTTAGAATTATTGAGTAATTAATTGTGATACTGATTTGTAATCTTTTTAAAATGACATAACTCTGTTTTATTTTTACAGAATTGAGCGCTTCGACACTTAGAATCAATTTTCCAGACCAGGACACGCCAAGATTAGTGCCTAGTACTCCATCGAACCAAAATCGAAATTTGCCGCTCCAACCAGATGAGTCTATCCTTCGTGGGGACATCACCATTAGTTTGTGGCTCGATCCTCAAGATAGGAGAAGAGTTTTGAAAGCTGACTTTGCGACGAACATAGTTCCAAATGACGAATTTGTTGCCAGGAACGATTTTTATATGAAACTTTTTCATATAGGAAACGGAAATGTAACCTTCACAATTGTGGGACATTTCTGGCCTGATCACAAACTTTTCGGAGTCCGAGCGCCTGAACCACGTAAAAAAAATTCTAATCTTAGCTAGTAGTAAAGCCGCCTACCTTCACTTTAAATTATTCCTGCGATTGTCAATTTGGACAAAAATTTTTTTTAAAAATTCCATGAGCCAAGTTTTGTGTTTTAAACTGTCGAGTGTTTGACTCCCTCCACACCAAAAAAATTGTTTGTGCATTATTAAAATATGCATAGGCCTGAATCAATTAAGTTTATGTTATCTTTTAGTCTTTGGTTAAAAATTTAAGCATTTTGTTGAAAAATCTTATCTTATTTAGTGAAAACATAATCTTTTTGTTTATGAATTATTCCTCTTATTTGGAAATTTTTCTTTTTGGTTGAACAAAAAAATACTTCGTTAAAAGTTAAATTATTATGTTAAAAATTTGTCTGTTTGTATTAAAATTGATCTACTCCAGTTAAAAATTTTTTATTTTAGTGAAAGTAAATAGATAGTCCAAGTCAAATGCCTTAAAAAATGCGAAATATTTGAATGTACTATGGAAAGTTATACTTGGAGAAACCTTGAGATATCAGGAAAAACCTGCAATTTTTAAAGAATTTTTGCCCCAGTATTTAAGTAGAAGCCCTGTTATAGAATTATTTAGTTTCTAATTTCGAAATGGAATTTTAACTTTTTGAATTCAAACGTGTTTATTTTATTTTCAAGGTCGTACAGAAGTCCTAGAACCCAGTGCAACACACTGGTTTATCATTCATATTGGGAGAGCTTATCAGGTACAGACAAGTCCTAGTACTGGAATAGTGGAAAGTGTTAGGCTCTTTCCTCGAAATGTACATGAAAGGCGAGAAAATCAACTCGGTCTTCTACGCATACGAACGTTTGCGATGAATGGGGTACGCTTTTTAATCTACTTTGATCCAAAGCGAGGAGTTTTGGGAGCTGAATATATCCCGCCTAATCCTCAATTGCACATAAATTAATCTATTTACCATATTAATAACAAATATGTGTTAATTGTGTAATATTTTGTTGGTGTACATACCTCAATAAAGATATAATAAATTTAAAAACAAATCTGTCGTTTTATAAGTTTTTGATTATATGCCTAATCTCAGTGACACAGACTTTCTGACTCAAGTTTTTTAACGCATCGTATCCTCTTTGTGTGTCTGTAATCATTTTCACGTCTATTTATTTTCTCATCGCTAAAACCTGCTATGTTTAAAATTCTCCGGTACGCTTCTTTCTTTGCTTTTTGGGCAGCCTCCATTTCATCATTCTACAATGCATCACCCGACATTCTTCCTACAACCGCAGTACCACATACTTTTGTAAATCTATTCGCACATCCGGTTTCTGTGGGTTTTTAACTCTGATTCGCGTTTATTTTGTTTTCTTGGTTCTCTTTCTTCTCCATCCCCGACCTAGGTTAATTTTGTTGATCAGAAGCTAATTATCAGTATTGCATTCAGAATCCCTCATGGCGCTTATATTTTTGACTTGCTCTCTCAGTCTTTCATCCGCAACAACAAAGTCAATTATATTGTGGCTATTTCCTTTACAGAAGGTGTACATGTTGATCACTTTATGCCTATAGAAAGAAATTGTGATAAACAGACCTATTTCTAAGCATAAGCAAACTAATTTATCTCTGTTATAGTTTGTTCTTTTTCTCTAAAATTACCTAGTACTCTTTCCGTATCTTGATTTTGGATGCTAACCCATCCATTCATGTCTCCTAGCAGAATTATTCTTTCACCATGGTTACTAATATTTATTGCGTCATTTAAAGTGTCCCAGAAGTCGTCTTTTACTTCTCTGGGATCACTATCAACTGGAGCGAAGCACGCTACGATAAATAATCTTCTGATTCCTACTGTCATTCTAGCCCACAGCAGTCTGAGAGATACGAAATCATAATCAGCGAGATGCTGCTTCGCTCCTTCATTCAAAATCAGACCGACACTTTGCCTGATTCACTATCTAGTCTTGACTGTATTTAAAATTCATCTCTGAATACCCCGTTTTTTGTAATTCTTTTACCTTGAGGTCATTCAGCCCACTGGCATTCGTCTATAACGTCCGTCTCACCAAACTTCAGTTGATAAGGAAGTGTTAGAAGGGGTTGAGGGACTGGAACCAAGAGAGTCGTCTTGGTTTTTTTAATTTTAAGGTTAAAAATTTATTTTTCATTAAAACATTATAACAAATTGATGTTAACTACCTATCTTTCGGTAGGTTTCAGGATATTCTATTTTCTGCATACCGAATTACACTCTTAAAAGGAACAAGCATTCAAACTTTAGCATTTTTTATGTGGTTGAATTATTATTAATCTGTATTGGGCCCTTACAAAATTTGTTTGCTAATTTGTTTCTCCTCGTCATTCTCATTGTTCTGTACTTTTAAAAAAATCATGAATTTGTTGAATTTTCCACCCTCACTGTAACTCATAGCTTAATATTGATGGTAGTCACATTGCTAAGTTTAACAAATTTTGGAAACGAAATATAAATTTACTGTAGAAAGAATAGTTTAGGACGTAACTATTTATTTGGAAATAGTTGATCAAAGTTGTCTGTTTTATACTGTATCGTTTTATAATGTTCTTTATAAGATTCTCGACGAACTCTATTCATGCTGTTTTTACAAAAATTATTTAATATGTTCTAAACCATTTTTATCTCATTAGTGGTATAATTACCAACAAGTTTAGTTTAAATAAAAACCAGTAAAAGAAGGTTCTAAAATAATTTTCAAGAAAAAATAAGTTATTGGTAGATAATTAAACTTTTTGTTTGAAAATGAACTTTTTCGTTGAAATTTTATAATTTTGGTTGAGAACTAATTTCTGTTAGTAAAAAATTGAGTTTTTCGTTTCAAAAATTATTATTGTGTTTAAAAACTTGTGTTGTGAGGCATATTTTTCTGAATGTTTGTAAGCACCCTGTAAATACGTATAAACAAATAAATAGACTAAAATAATTCCAATCCAGATGCGACGGCTGTGGTCAAGCAGGTCGAGACTCCGAAGTTGTCACCTATCACGGACTTGATCTATGCTATTAGAACTCCATTATTTCAAAACAAAACCCAAGTTTTTACATCTGAAAATATTCAATCACTGCTTTTGTAATATTAATTACACAATGCATGAATGCTAAATAATGTTAGCTCTGATATTTGTTGAGGTCAAAAGACCTGTACAAAGGGGTTGCATTAAAGGATAAAATACTCTATTACATTATTAATACAATGTAAACAATTACTTACACTACGGCGTCATTACAAAACTCCTAACTTTTAGTAAACCGCGCATGTATTTAGAGACACGCAATAATTCTGTTTTATCTAGGGAATTCAGAAGCGCAATCCAGAACTGACCAGATGATGTAAAAGGCACCGCAGACCTAACACAATCCCTTCTGACATCTACATACATAGGGCATTCTGCCAATAAATCAAAAAGATTCTTTTCTACTCATAGATTGCATATTGTGCAGTGTTGCTCCTTTGTGAACACAAAAGAAAGATCCCCAAATGATAATCTTCCCCTTATGTCCCCAATTAGACACACCTGAGCCAGTAGTCTAACGTATCTAAATGCTAATCCACCATTAAGGTACAGCTGCCCCATGGGAACAATCCATAAGTGAGGCAGCACCTGAAGAGATGATGCCTGACTCAGCCTCTATAGGTCCGCATCTCTAAGATAGGCCTCAAATTTCGCTTGGATTAAATCCTTGTTGTTTTGTAAACGTACCAAGTCCAATCCGTGACAAAAGTTTTTAGTTCCACTCAACGTGAAAAGATGTTTTAACTTCAGGACCCAATTAAACTTTGGAACTGCCCTACCCGAGTGTGAAAGGGCCTGTAGATGTTTTAAACAGACCTTAGAAAGCCTCTCTTCACCCATACCTTAAACCTTTGCAAGCCAATTTAAAGCTATCTTCAATATGTTGTATGCTAGAGGGAAACGACCCAGTTCCAGCCTCAACGCGTAACCTGGAGTGTTTGAAGGCAGCCCCAAAACTCTCTTGAAAAAGGTAGGGCGGATTACCTCTACCTCCTCACAATACCCCAAAGTTCAGATTCCTATGGCGTAAAAAAGGACGCTTGAGAGAAGGCTCCGAAATAGAATTAGTTTACAGCGCCAAGATTCGGACTTGGATCTTTGAAGGACTTGCAAGGATAAACCCACGGCTATCTTAGCGGCAGTAACTCTTTTTTTGCAGGCCAAAAAAAAGGTACCAGAACTTCTAAATAGCTTACTCAGTTAGGAATATTCCCGTTACATCTCCAATTGAGTTTCCTCGAACGTAAAATTTGTCATTAACGGTGGTCTAAAACTATGAAAACCCATGATCTTGGTATTGTATGTGTTGACTTCCAAATAATTTAACCTACAGTATTCAGCAATAGCAATAATATAACAATAATAGTCAGGTGGTCGATTGAAATTCCCCTAAAGTTACGAATCAGCAATAAACTTTCCAAATTTCCGATTCTTAAGATCCTCAAAATCCCTTAAAACCTGTGGAATCGAGAAAAATCCCTTAAAATGCAAAGAAGTTTTCTTTTATTTATAAAAAGCTCTAGAGATCCATTAAAATATTTGTCAATCATACTAACTTTTTTCAAATCTCTTAAAATTTTTATATATCTCTTCAAATCTTTTCCAAACACGCAGAATCCTTTGAAATGTTTAATAAACGCAATAATCTATTTTAAGAACTATAAATAATTCGAAAACTTTTAAATATGACTTAAATTAAACTTATTTGTTGTTTGAATTTAGAATTCAAAAAATGAAATTATTTTAATTATTTTCTGTTTCATATAACGATATAAAACTTCCTTTGCGTGAATCCTAGAGTTTTGTTGTTCCAAGGTCAAGAATTTTCGAATTAGAAAATTTTGCAAAACATCATGAAATTTGTAACTGAATTTCCATAATTTTTTCAAGGGTAAGAAAAAAGTGTTTTATCATAATTTAAAAAAATTCAATGCTAAATTACAAACTCATCGTGATTATGAAATAAAATGATTTTTGCTGACAAAGAAAAGAAAAATTTATTTTAAATATTTTTCAGGGCGAGTGAAAAATACATTTTTTTATGTCGATATGATACTTTATGAGAAAGGAAACACTGAAAAATTAAAAATTTTCTTTGGGCAAGATAAATTTTCGTAATATTAAACTATTTGTAATTTTTAAATCAAATTTGAAACGGTATTAAAAAAGTTGTATCTGTAAGTTTTTGGATATAAAATAATTACTACTTTTCTGTTTTTAAGTCTTGGTTGTGGATTCAAATAATTTGTGAAAAATTCCTTTACGTTGGGTAATTTAAACTATTTTAGGTTAAAAATAAAAATACCTTTGATGAATATCAACTATTTTTGTTGATAAATTTTTTTTATTTTAAAAATTAATAAATTCAAACAAAAATGTCATTTATTCATTTCCGGTTTTAAGTTTATCTTCTTAAATTGAAAAATCTACTATTTTCTTGAATATTTTATACGTGACTCGCATAGGGCGAGATTCCTTCTCGCATACGACACTCTTCTCCCGCCATTCAAACTCGAACGCGCGCATCTCCCACCATTCGATGTTTTCCTACTCTGGCCAACTCTTGTGCGGCACGGCCTGTTTAAAAAGGCGCGCTCCTCCACGTAACGTCAGTACGATCAGGGCTGGAAATCTTCTCTGATCAACAAGGCTTACGGCTCGAAATCCGCTGTTAGCCAACATCAACCTCCCCGGGCCGGAATACCGATCGGGCTAGGCCAAATTCATAAGCGATGCCACTATCGACTGAGAGAAAGAAAGACTTGTTCTCCTCTCTCTCACTCCCACGGCTGGACATCCGCTGCGGACAACCCTGTATGGTTTACCTACGCTCCGCATGCCACATGCGGCAGAAAGTGCAACTACACTCTATCTTCTCTCTCTCTCTCTAAATAACTAACACACGGCGAAATAATAGACAGTGTTCAGTAAAATAAAATAAACCTTGTGATTCAAGTAAATTACGTAGTATATACCTTCTCTCTACGTTTAATCCTCTTTCCTCCTTTTACGGGTCGGCTGGCATCCCAGCTCATCCGTTCCGCTGATACGGCTGACGTCCTAGCTGTACTCGGCTGGATCCTAACCCTACTTTTTTTTCTTCCCTATTTTTTTTTTTGTTGGTTTGTGTGGACCATGGACGGGCTCCAAGCATGGAAATATTTGATGCAAAAACGAGGCTGTCCTAGGATCTATGTTGCTCCCCCTACCAGACAAAAGGCTGGTACCAATTCCTGGCCAAACACAACGCCACCTTGGTCATGAACAAAACCACCGGTGCCCGCAAGGAAGAGTGACCATTTAATCCTTCCCTCTCTTTCTATCTTACGAGAAAGAATGACAATAATCATCACGCACCCAATCGAGGAGGATATATAAGACCATATCAAATATTCATGTAGTTTATGTATGAGAAATATATTGATATTTAATTTATATATATTGAATAGTGAGAATGGCCATAGATTCGGAAAAAGAGTTTCTTTCTTCAGAATCAGATTTCGGAAAATCAAAAACATTTTTAGAGATGAATAATAAGAACAGATAACTATCACACTTTTTCTATTATTCATTTTAGCAAGAATGCTATAAAAATGTCATTTTAATAAGAAAGGAGAATTTACCTAGGATTATAACGCACACATTTTTTAACTGCGGGAATTTAAAATACGTTTTTAGAATTTTTTAATTAATTCTATAATTATAAAGTCCTAAAAAAAATTATTCATATCAAAAGTTTATATTTTTAATATATAATAGATCGGAAATTTCAAAAGTAAAAAAATTTGTTTTTTTTTTTACAAATGAGCTTTTAAAAAATTATGAAAGGTTTTAAGAGATAAATATATAAGACAGGTTATTATTATTATTATTATTATTATTATTATTATTTCATTCGCCCATTATTAATG
The DNA here is from genome assembly GCA_010014905.2 of Druon quercuslanigerum. Classification (NCBI taxonomy): domain Eukaryota; kingdom Metazoa; phylum Arthropoda; class Insecta; order Hymenoptera; family Cynipidae; genus Druon; species Druon quercuslanigerum. The sequence continues at coordinate 11,572 of JAAAKG020149161.1, read as the reverse complement.
TTTTCATCTTTGCTATAAAAACAATTTCATTTTAGAGAACAAGAGAATCTAGAATTATTTAATCCAAATTTCTAAATAACATGATTTTGAGATAAAATGTCTGAATTAAATTTTTTTAAATTTTGAGATCCTCAAAAAGATATGATGTTTTTTAAATTAGAGATAGCAGCTCAAATATATTTTTAGCGAACAGAGTTTTACAATTACACAGGAAGTCATAATTGCTGCTGATTAAAGATACGTAAATGAAAAGGAAATTCTAATTAACAAATTTAATAAAATTTTATATTTTTTAGGCTTTACTTATTTATGAATTAAGAAATATTATGTACAGTCATTAATATGTTTAAATATTTTTACTGAGCAATTTGTAGTTTTCATCCATCTATTCTTACGACAGTTGCTATATGATAACAATTTTTTAATGGGAAAATGGAAAAGTGCACAAATGAAAAAAAAAATCAAAAAATCAAAAACAGAAATCTTTTGGAAAGTTACACAGAAAGGCCCTGAATATGTTCAGGTAATTTGAATCCATTAATTCTTTGTCACTTTAATATAGTAACATATTCTCATTTTGATCAAGAATTCACACCATCAAGTACTTTTATAAACAAAGACAAATTATTAAAGTTCAAAGTTTTCTAAAAGTATTTGAATTTAATGTAACAATAATTAAAAATATATGTTTCTAGATAATTTTTTTTTATAATGTACATAGTTTTTTTCTATGTTACAAAAATCATTTTCAAAAGTTCAATTTTCAAACATAATAAAAAAACATTTTTTTTATAAAATTTTTTTAATTTTTTGAAAAAATAAAAGCATTAATTTCAAACATATTTTTTTCAATTGAATTTTTTTTGACCGCTCAACGCATTTTAATAAATGATGGCTTTTTTTCCAGAAAAAACTTCTCTAAAACTTTACTGTTTCCAATTTCAAAAGTAAATTTTTTTATGGCCGAAATCTTTAGAACAGTTTTTTCTAAGAAAAGAGTTTTTAAACAGATAATTGTATTTTAGGATTATTTAGTTATTTTCAAAATTGGAAACATTAGAGTTCAGAGAATGCTGTAGAGAATTTAGATTCTGGTTTTTCAATTTTTCATATTTACCCTATTTATTTAAAAATTCTTCTTTGTTGCTAAAAAAATAATTTTCTTGCTTAGAAATTTTATTTTTGTAGGGTAAAAATGCATAAGTTTAGTGGAAAATTTATTTTCTGCTGAATTCATATTTTTGTTTAAAAATTCAATTTTTGTGGGGACAATTCGTCTTTTGAATTGGTCATTTTAGGAACATTTTTTTTACAAATTTTATTTTTTTTTATCAAAATATAAACTATGATACTTTTCAGTTTCTGACAGCCTGCCTATTTTACAAGCAATAACTAGCAAAACACTTCTGGAAATTAAAAATAACGTGCATCACATTGGAGGAGGGGGGTATTTTTTATGGGTTGTTCCAGGGGGAGGGAGGGTCTTGGATAAAGCCTATAATCCGTTACGTAATTTAAGCGCGGACACTTTAGTCTCAGCCTATTTTGTGAGTCTTCAAATTACTTAAAATTAATTATAATTTCAATAATGTTTAGTAAAAGAAAAATGAAACGTGTAGATATTTTTTGAAATTTATTATGCACACCATTTTTTAACATTAACAGATTGAAAAGATATTATTAGTTGCCAATAAAATACGTAACAATCATGATATTAAAAGGTTTAGTGAAAAAAGAAAAATCGTAAATTCATTTTGGGTTGTCCCATTGCAGTTCAGCAGCTCGAATTGAATCAAACAGTGAAAGGTTTCACGAAGACGGTGTCACTTCATTCTAAAAAACAAATAAAAAAGAATTGTTCATATTCGAATTTGAAATATGCATTGGGATGTTTTAATAATAAGAGCAAATCTTCTTTTTAGGCTATTGTCCTAGGACCTAATGGGTGTACTTAATAATAATTAGATTATATTTCGGAATATTATTATTCAATGATAATTAAGGCAATTAAATTAAAAAGTATAAAATTTTAAAGAGCTATAACATCCCAAGGAGACTTTTCTTGCTTTCAGAAAAAAATTATTTATCAATTGGAAAGTAAATAAAAATAGGTGCCAAAATTAAAGATTTTTAGATTGTTTGCTGACCACTGCAATGGTTTGTTGATTACATGTTGTTGCAAGACATTCACCACTTTGTCTGCCACCGCCTTGTCTGCCACTGCCAGCACCTTTTCCGCCACTGCCAGCACCTTTTGCGCCACTGCCACCGCCTTTTCCGCCACTACCCGCTCCGCAATTGGCTCCGCGCCCTGAGCCACCCCCACTGCCATTGTCACCTACGCTACTGCCATCAGAAAGAACCCCCTGAGAAAATGCAATAATGAACATATCAAGGGCCGTACATAAATTACAAGTATGTAGGGGCACCAATTCAGCCAGCTTTTTCCATCCGCGCGTTTTTCCATACCTTCACTTGCTTCTTCCAGGCAACGATGAAGGTGAAATGAAAACAAAGGTCCAAACTAACTTTTAAAAGGCAATTCTTAATCGATTTTTGATTTTTCTTTTTAGATTAATTCTGCAATACATTTTAAAGAGGTTTGTGTTGTTTATTTATTTTCGTCAAAAAATATTTCTATGATCAGGATCGCTAGACTTTAAGCACGGGATAGTTGAACGCAAATTAACTTAACAAATAGTAAACCTTATAGATTTTTTGTTTGCAAACTAAATTGTCTTTTGTTTTATGATATTTTTTCTAGGACATTGTTAATTTTTTAAATTAGCTAACTTTTTTATAACAATTTTGTACTAGGCATAATTTGCCTGTGGATGACCGACAGATTGAGGTCGAAACGTCGCACTATGTAATTTTTTAAATTTTGATATGGTCTTATATATCGTCCTCGTTTGGGTGCGTGATGATAATTGTCATTCTTTCTCGTAAGATAGAAAGAGAGGGAAGGATTGAATGGTCTCTCTTCCTTGCGGACACTGGTGGTTTTGTTCGTGACCAAGGGCAGTTCTTGAAAAGGGGATAGAAAAAAAGTAGGGTTAGGATCCAGCCGAGTACAGCTGGGATGCCAGCCATATCAGCGGAAAGGATGAGCTGGAATGCTAGCTGACCCGTCAAAGGAGGAAAAAGGATTAAACGTAGGGAGAAGGTATATACTACGTAATTTACTTGAATCACAGCGAATGTCCAGCCGTGGGAGTGATAGAAAGAGGAGAAAAAGTCTTTCTTTCTCTTGGTCGATAGCGGCGTCGCTTATGAATTTGGCCTAGCCCGAGCGGTGTTCCGGCCCGGGGAGGTTGATGTTGACTAACAGCGGAGTTGCAGCTTTTAGACTTGGCGATCACAACGTATTTCCAGCCCTAATCGTACTGACTACGTGGCGGAGCGCGCCTTTTTATACAGGCCGTGCTGCACAAGAGTTGGCCAGAGTGGGAAAGGATCGAGTGATGCAGGGGCACTGTGTGATGTATGGGAGATGTACGTGCTTGTGTCAGCATGGCGGGAAATAGTGTTTCGCTCTCTCTCTCTCTTCTTTCTCTCTCACTTTTTAGTGTCGAATACTCTTACATCTAAAATGGTTGTCCATCGAATGGATAAACGTCGTATGCAAAAAGGAATCTCGCCCTATGCGAGTCGCGTATAACTATTTCAATTAAAATATTGACTCGAGAATTTGTTTAATTCTTATTTTTTATATAATATGTTTATAAAAATAACCAAAAAATATCGCATGCTAATTTCCATAATTAAACCTGACGGACGATATAATTTAAGTGAAATTTAAAGGAAAAAATATTTCTTCGTGCCTTGAAATGTCCACGCAAGGCATTTGTTTATATAATTTGTTTATAAAATTATTTAAAAGCATCGGATGATATATTATCATAATCAAGTATTATTTTCACCATATAAAAAACAAGTAACTTTATTGCAAAAATTTAGTTTGCAAACAATAAATCCATAATGTACACTGTTTGTTAAGTTAATTTGCTTCTAACAATTAATCTAGCGATGCTGGTCATTGCAATTTTTTTTACAAAGATTAGCAAAGAAAACGAAAAAATCGACTTTTTTTACTCTTTGCATTGAAATAAAAATTTAAACACAACAAAAATTAAAAAGTAAGCCCAAAAAACCGCTTTAAAATGTATACAAATAAATAAAATAAAGATTATTCAGTCGAGACAAAAATAAATGTTCAAATAAATTATTGAACCTTCAAGCCAAAAGACGAATTTTCTCTACAAAAATTGAATTTTCTAATTGAAATATGAAGTTTCAGCGAAAAATTAATTTTCCACAGAACTGATCCATTTTTACTCTAAGAAAATGAAATGTTAAACCGAGAAAATTATTTTTCTTACTAAAAATGGATAATTTTTAAATTAAATTTTCAGTTAAAAAATTAATATAAAACGAAAAAAGGCTTTTCGACTGAATATTTCAATTTTCAACCGAAAATTTTCAACCTACCGGAAAAAATAGATTTTTCACAATGCAGTTTAACTTTTACCAAAGTCCTTAAATTACCAATTACAAAATATTATTTTTTAACAAAGTCAATCAACCGAATCTTTCAAACAAAAGTGTTGAATACTCAAGAAAAGAAGAATAATCTTTAACCAAAAATTTCCCGTTTTCATAAAAAAAAGATATTCCACTTAAACAGGCGAATTTTTTAATCAAAAAGATAAATTTTCAAAGAATAGTAAATTTTAAACCCTAACAGATGAATTTTTAACCAGAAAGAATTTTTTTAAATCTCAAAAAAGTTGAATGTTCATCTAGAAAAAATTTCAGTTGTCTTTTTAATACCAAAATATTAACTTTATACAAAAAATAAATTTTCTACGAAATAGTTAAAATTTTAATAAAAATCAGAATTTTTAATCAAAAAGTATAAATTTAACAAAATTGTTGAATTTTCTAAATCAACAAGACAAACAAATTCCAAAAAAGATTCTAGTTCACTTTGCAATACCAAAATAAGAATTGTAAACAGTAAGTTAATTTTTTGATAAATAGTCGAATTTCTAACCAAAATTCAGGACATTTCAACAATATTGATAAATTGTTAACCAAACAGTTGCATTTTTGTGTACTAGAAAAATAAAAAATTTTACTAAAACAGATGAATTTTTAAATCAAAAAGATAAGTTTTCAAAAAAAGAGATGTGAAAATCTTCAGAAAAAAATTTTGGCGCATTCAATCCATAAACAAACAAAATTCTTGACTGGTAGAAAATAAATCTTTTTCGTTTAAAACTAATATTTTTGTGGAAATCGACTGTTTGTGAATTGAAATAAAAATATTATAGGTTAAAATATCAAATATTACATTTTTCGTTAGGAATTAACAATTTTTTAAATTAAAAATTTATCTAAAGTTATAAAGTATCATATTAGCTAATTTATTAGTTTATTTGCAACTTTATCCATTTGCTTTTAATATTAACTATTTTTTCAAAATTTTCATTTAATTAATTTTATTACTTGAAAATTCACGTATTCTATTTTTTTGTTAAAGTTAATCTTTTTTAGAGAATAATTAAACTGTTTGATTAAGAATTAAACTATTTCTTTGATAATTCATATTTATTAGTAAAAAATTAAACTACTCAGTCGAAAGTTTAACTAATTCCATAAAAATTCGATTTTTTGTTAATAATTTAGTTTTTCTTGAGAACACATCATTTTTATTAAAAACTCTCTTCCATTGTTAATCATTTAACTAATTTTTTGAAAGTTCGTAGTACTTTTTAACTAATTGTTTATTTTTTCAGACTAAAAATTTTTCTGTTTAATTTCTAATTGAAAATTCATTTTTTTCAGTTGAAAAATTAAACCACAAGATATATCTTTATTGATAGGAAATGATTCTTTTTCTTTCTGAAAATTGATCTTTGCAACTAAACCCGTTTTTTATTCCAAATGAAAATCTTTTTGGTTGAATTAATTCTTTTTTATTAAAAAATGTTACACCTTGGTTGAACTACTTTGTTTGTAGTGTATTTTTTTTATTTAACAAAATTGTATTGAAAAATATTTTTTTTCCTTGTTTTAACATTAAAAATAAATTGAAATAATTGGGATCGTGACTATTTCTTCTGAGGTTGTACATTGATTTTTTTTTAGTTGCATCTTTAATTTTTTATTTGAAAATTCATATTTTTTATGTTGAAAGTTTATTTTTTTGGTGAGAATAATACTTCTTGTAGAAAACTCATTGTTTTTTTAATTCAACTAATTGCATAAAAGTTGAACTGCTTTGTTAGAAATTAATTTTTTTTGTCAATGCATTAAAAATTGAGAAAATATGGAAAAAAAGTTTTCAAATTAAAAAATCTGAAAAAATAACTAACTAAAAATATGTTTAAAAAATCACCACATATTTAGGAAATTATTTTGTAGGAAAATTCTAGAAAATAAATTTCATGAATAATATGATAATTTATAATTTCGAAAAGAAAAATGTTCAACTTACTGCACATGAGGTACAAAAAATTCATCAGAGAACAGGTGGAAAAAACAAGGCAACTTAATATTGAGAGAATCTTCGCCTCACTTTGCTTGTATCAATGTTTACTCTATGATAAAATAATTAAGCATTTTTATTTCTAAGATTCCAAGTCGAAACAAATTGAATTTTCAACATACTAGAAATATTTTCTAACCAAAATGACAAATTTTCGACAAATAAAATGAATGTTCTAACATGCAGTTAAAATTTGAAATTTATAAAGAATAAATTTCTAAAAAATATAAAATAGTATAATTTTTCGATAAAAATTTAATTTTTAACAAACAAAAAAGCGAATTTTTAAATAAAAGTCAAATTTTAAAACGTAGAGGTGTATCTTCAAAAATTATGAATTTTTGAAAAACTTGTTGATATTGAACCGAAAGGACGAGTTATCTATAAAATGTCTGAATTTTTAACTCAAGAAAATTGTTTTTTAACAAAAAAGTTCATTTTCTACCAAGAAATTAAATTTAAAAAAAATAGTTTACGATATAGCTTCGTTTGACCAAAAAATGGAATTTTTTAATTTTCATTACTTCTTGTGCGATCAAAATTTTCATTTTTTTTTAGTAAATTCTCATCCTGATGAGAAAGAATTGGTGAAGAAGGAATTGGTGAAGAAAGAACAAGTTCATAAACCATTTATTTTAGATGAAAATTCAAAAAGTGAGTGCATTTTCAAAATATTTGAGACAATTTTTTTTCACGATTTTAAAAAAATATGTAGGGCTATTTATAGTACTCGAAAACTCGAACAGAGTTATGTCATTTTTTAAATAAAAAAAAAACAAAATGAACATTTTAAGACAAACAACGCATGCTATGAAGAAAATTTACAAGAAAAAAAAACGTTTATTTTTGATAGCTCGATGAGATTATCATGATAAATTATTTCATTTTGTCGAAAAGTTGAGAATTCAAATTTAGATCATACGAAAAAAGATTCCATTTTTCGGTCAAACCATGAATATAAACTAAATATAAACTAAAATTGCGCCCCTAGTTGATATCTACAAATTTGTCATCAATCAAGTTTTTTTTTTTTAAATTAAATTTTCCGAAAAACGACACAAGGTACGAGGTTGTTCATCCCAAAAATATCTATACATCATTTAAAAATTATTTTTAGGTAGGACGATTATACTTTCTTTAAATCGTAAAAAACAAGAATAAAAATTTAAAAAAATAAATTTTTGGAAAAAAGGCACAAGATATGAAAAAAATGACTAGAAAAAAGTTGCTCTTTTAAAAAAATAGCGAAAACTCATTCAAATTTGTCGTGAATAATTTTTAAAAGGACACGTGGTTTTTCTTTTAATCGTAAGAAATAACATTCAAAATTAAAAAATTAAATTTTTTGAAAAACGATATTTTATTTACATAGAATAGATTTTTTGCGCATGTTTTGTTACAAATTATTTAAATAATTAACATTTTTTGGTCACTATGAAATATCTGATATCAAGAAGTCATGGGAAGAACATATAAAATTGATTCCGAAAAAAATTAAGCCTTTTCATAAAAAATTGGTCAAAATGTGCATTTGTTTATAAAAATTGTTTGAATAATAGACAATCATTATCCATTCTTAACTTATTGTAAGAGCATATCATTATCTGAGATACTTTATATAGAAGATATGAGTCAAAATTAGCTAATCATTGCAATTCACGAAAAACTGATTTTTTCCATTAATTTGCTAATAACATTATTGAAAGATTTTTTGTTACTCTAACACACTAATCAATTACTTTCAATTAGTTTTTACATTGAATTATGACCTTTTTTTTAAAATTTCAAACTCTTAAAAGAATTGGTATCATGAAAAAGTTTAGTAACAAAAGTTGTAAGTTTGTTGTTAAATAACAAATTTTCGCTAAGTCAAAATAAAAATTGCACAGTTAAATGTTATACTTGGAAGCCTTACGGTCAATTCTAAAAAAAATCAAAATCCGTTAAGAATTGCACTGTCAGTCGATTTTTGTCCAAAAAATGTGCTTTTTCTCCCATTTTGCAGCGGGGAGCAAAGCGCTTTACAGAGTCCTTACAAGAAAATCTGCAAGGCCCGGAGGTCACCCCCAGATGGAAGTTATTAGAGAGGACAAGAGGATTAGAAAAGCTGATTGAAAAAAGGAGATGAAAGAGGTGAGATGAAAGAGTTGAGCAAGGAAGGAAAAAGAAGCAGAAATTTAAAAGATGTTAGAGGATATGATGATGTGAAAGGAAAGATCGAAAAAAAAAGGCAAGAGAAGATTAAAGGATGGCCAAAGAGAGAAGTAAGTGACAGGGTGGAGTACGAGTAGAAATAAATCTGGGAGAGGGTATAGCACATGATAGAAGAGAATGTGGGATAGTTTAGGAGCGAAAAGAAAGGGGGTGGCGGCTAAAAAAAGTTCCAGGACAATAGAGGTAAGAATAGAGGCAGAGTAAATTAAGACAGGAAGGAGAAATAATATTATGGTAAAAGGGAAAGGTAGGTAAAATTAGACTAGAGGGAAAAAAGAAGAATAGAGTGGCGGTCGTAAAATTGGAGGCCTGGTAAGACAAGTTTGGCATAATGCGCAGGGAATGTAGCAGGGATAAAAAAGAAAAGATAAGGATTTTGTTACGGATATTCAAAATTTTGAGATTTTCCGACTGGAAGAGACTTTTGTAGAGAGACAGGAATGAGGGAAAGTAGAGGCAATGCTGCCAGGGGGTATAGGTAGAGGATCTAGGAGGTGGTCAGAATAAAGCAGAAAGGGAGGACTAGCAGGCGAATTGTAACAGAGGTCAGTGATAGGCTGCAGAAAGAAATTCATGACGGAGTGAGAGGGAGGTGGGGTGCAAATGAGGGCAGCGAAGATAGACGGTATGCTGTGCAATTTTGTGACTGCATACAATACAAAAGGTATGGAAGGGATTAAGGAACTCGTGAAAGACTTGCTAGGTGAAAAAGAGAAAGGTATGGTATTATTAGAAGGGGATTTCAGTACAACAACAGTAAGAGAATGGCGCCTCTACATGGGGGAAATAAGTTTAGAAAGAAGATCGAAGGATAAGGTAATAAATAAACAGGGGGAGACTCTAAGGGACAGGATGGAGGATAGAGGTTTGGTGGTGGCGAATGGTATTGTAAGCAATGTGTGGAAGAGATGTCTTGATAGGAGAGAGGATACCCTGGATGACAGAGCCGATAGTGTAGTATAAGGAGCAGTTGGGAAAGGTAAGCTTTGAAGGGGTGTCGGTAGAAAATATAAGGGAGGATCCTACAGAGGAAGTGAAAAGGTTTATGCGAAAAAAGTTATTTAGAAAGAAAAAGAAAGGAATGGTGAAGCCGTACTGGGACATGGAAGGTACAAAGATGAAAGCAAAGGTTAATAGAAAGTATAAGAAATGGAAAAAAACTGCAACTCTACGTAGAAATGAGGAAGGAGTTTAGGTCGACGTGTGAAAAGACACAGCAGAAAAGGGATAAAGATCTGGAAGAGGAGTTGAGAAGTGTTAAGACAAAAGGGGACGTTTGGCAAGTAATTAAAAGGTTTAGGAAACGATGAGTGAGTATAAGTGAGAAAATATAAAATATAAAATCTCTTTCTCACTTTTCTCTGTTATACATTCGTTCCTTACTCTCTTTACCATTCCTCCCATTGCTCTGCCTTTTTTATTCTTCCTCATTGCCTCCTGAACCTGGCATTTTGTAGCCTCTTAGTAATCTTCCCCTTCCTCTTTACATCCCTTTTCATCTAGCGACGTCTCCTTCTTACTCTTATACCCTATTGTAGAAAATTTCTTATAAACTTATATCTTCCGTTCCTTCCTCTCCTAGTTTCCCGACCCCTTATTTTTCAATAACTGTTATCGGTCCTCGTTACCGTCCTACCATACTGTACTGGCCCAAACTCAACCCATGTTTTTCTTCCCTTTTTTTTCTATTTCTCTATTTTCCTTAAATTATTCTGCATCTTCCTTTCTACACATGTCAAATCATCCTTAATTGTCTCCGAGCTTCGATATAACACACTCTTCTTTGTCTTTACTTTCCACTTATGTTCCAATTTCCTTAGTTTCACTAGCAACATTTTCTCCTTTTTTCGCACTTCCCTTTCTAAACCTCGCCCTTCTCCTGTCGCGACCTTATTACCAATGCTTTTAAGTACTTCCTGCAATCTTTCCTTCAGCTCACTTCACTCTAATCTTAGATCCTTTATTACTATGTTTCTTTTTATTTCTTCTATTTCTCGCCCTCTCTTTCTTTTCTACTCTTTTTTCTAATTTTCTCAGCCTTTCGATATCCTTATCCCCACTCCCTCCATCTCCAAACACCCGATTTGAGCTTTCTAGCCTTTTTCTTTAACCTTAATGCACCTCTTCCATTTTATTAGACTTTTTCCTGCTTTTATAGTATTTACTACAACGTGTGCATCCTTTTATCTATTTCTTTTCTAAGTTCTTCCCATTTCCTAATTTCTTTACTAAATTAAGCTGTTTCTCACCTAGTTTTTTACTTTCTTTCCTCTCCTTCGTTTCTGCTGCGTTCTGTATATTTGCGGATTTTTAAGAGTGGATCTTGTTTCTACTTTATAGTAACTACTTCCTCTCTCCCCTCCAACCCTTTTTCTATTCACGAATCTCTCAATTGATCCAATACTCTCAATCTCCAAACTCTCCCTTCCTACTGTTTTTCTATACTCTCCTATGAGTAAGTTTCAGAGAGAGCCAGAAGTTGCGAAGATTCAAATAAAATTTTTAAATAAAACATGGACGTTTTATTAAGGATTTTCAAAAGTTTCAAGTTACTAAAAAAGTTTTTTTCAAGATTCCTAGGCATTTTTTTGTTTGTTTTCATTTGAAAAGTTTAAAATTCAAACCGGAATATTGCAAGGAATTTTTTTTTTGAATAAAATGACCGCCCTGAATTAATAATAAAAAATATTATATTATTAATTGCTTCATTTTAATTATAATTATAAAAAATAATTATATTTCGCTGGAAATGTAACAATTAGATTAATAACCTTCTTAATTCTACTTTTTGGTTTCAAGATTCAT
>JAAAKG020149160.1:0-10104 GCA_010014905.2 Druon quercuslanigerum | reverse complement strand
TACAATGCTTCAAATACCATACCAATAAGACTTTTTTGATATTACTTCAAAAACATTGAATCTAGAGAAAAAAGTTGGTAATCTGGGTTACCAGTATGCCACTAAGGGTTAATTCTATTGGTAAATATATTTAGGACGGTTTTACTGATAACTCAAAAAACTGGAATTCTTTAATAATTCAAAAAATTTTATCCGAATTTCGTGACTGCTTGTCAGTTTTAATCTTGCGGCCTAAACAAAATTTCGGTTACTCGCATTTAGGTTATTTAATGCGTATCCCAATTTGTAATGCATCAATAATATAATCCCTGAAAAAACATTTTCAGATGAAATAGCGTCTTGCATTTGAAAGAAACACGAACGCTGACTTATGTGAATTGATTTCAATTGACTTATATTGAAAAAATTTGATAATTAAAAAATGAATATAGTTTTTACCTGAAATAGTATAAAAATAAAAAAATCTTCATAAATTTTCAGGGTAACCACTTTATTGGTAATGAAAATCTCGAACAATTGCTTTTTTTGTGCATACTTTGGTAAAAACTTGGTTGTAACTAAACATTCGGCGTACTTTAGAATCACTTCTCCATATATAGTTTTTCAGACTTGAAGTATTTTTGTAATAATCGAACTTTTAAGGAGACACATTTCTTCCGGCGTTTCGAATCGCTTTGGTTCTATTTTCATTTTTGAGTTATTGCAATAATCTTATGCCCTCCTTGAAAGATTAATTAAGCGAAAAAGAAACTTTTCATGTTTCATTCATCAATTGTTTTATATTCAAGTATAGTAAAACAATGCATTAATGTAGCAAGCGTTTGTAGAAAAGTGCTTGAATGGAGAATTTCAGATTGATTCCGAAACCGGAAAAATATTTCGGAATCCGCATTCTTTCCGAAATTTCAAACGAGCAATCTTGAACTTAATCCTTATTATGTGTTCAATTTTCCAATAATTCTACTGCATTTGTGAATAAACGCTCTTCAAATATCGGTAAAAAATTGGAGTTAAAAATCTTTTTCAGGATCCTTCCTGAATTATTTTCCCTAAATATTGCTGTTCCAGCTTTCAATAAGTTTCCCGAGGCAATATTCCCTAAATCACCTTAGTCTTGTCTCGCAATTTTACCGCAAGCAATTCATGATATTAATGGACTGAAAAAAATGTAATCCTTTTTTTTCTTGCAGAGTTAACTTCACAGTTCGAGTGTTTACCTAGTGGCGACTCTATTCCTGGCCTCCTCCAAATGAACTTTTTATTCTACTGACAGACATTCTCCGACCGAGCCTCCTGTTTATGTCAGATCGAAGTATTCTCCAGACCATACCAGGTGCATGGCTTTGATTCTACTGACGGAATTGAGACTTGACCAATTTCTATTTATTCGGCTTGTTCCCGATATGAATCCGCGCCGGCTGTTTAAACTTTGAAGATACACTTTTCGTGCGGATAAATCAACCAAATTACGCTCAAGACGGAAAGTATATGGGTCCATGCTAACTCAAGAATAAGCTGTATTATCATCATCCGATTGATCCGATGGTGACATCTTTGCAATATTGGAGAGTAGTACAATTCTTGCCGGCATGATTACCTTTTTGATCCCAGCTGACAGCAAGGAAACGCCAGTAGGCCCATCACGCCTAATCCTATTTCATAATAAAGTAGTTCATGTATACCGTAATCCTTCATATTATCAATTCAATTAGAAAAAAATATAAAACTAAAATATACAAATGTTTATTATTCAAAGTAGGTTTAAAATGTTACATAAATAATTCTTAATTCAAAATAATAATAATAATAAAGTCTATGTATTATGAGTATCGCTGCTTCATTCTTTGTACTGTCCCTACACTTTTCCACAGATCGTTTAAAATCAAAGAATAAATCATTGACAACAGTAATTGGGTGATTTTCAATTCTCTTTGTTGGTTTTCATTCGTAGAATTAAATGTATATCAAAAAGTAATCAATATTTTCTGAGAACAGTATGTACGTGGCCAAGTGACGAAATTATTTATATGATAGTCGAGCAGGACTGGGTTGGTCTGAAGTCTTTTGACACAAAGGGTGCTGGTGCACATGAGTAATCTTAAGTTTAGTCTTGATCAGTAATCGATACAAGAAAGACGTGCTTTCCGAAGTGCTCTTTGAATAAAAGCACAAGTTCATTTAGAGTATATTGTTTTTTTTTCATTCCCATAGCTTAATTCCAATACTCTTTTATTATAAAGCAATAAAGCACGAAACAACAATAACAGTTCATGGGCCTAAACAAGTTTTATAACAGAATTAACTTATTTAGCTTTTGTACGCATAGTAAAAATTTCTTTAATGAGCAATCATTTATTTTGATTTGAAAAACATTATTTTTATTATTGCTATTTAATTATTACTTATTAGGATCACTGTGTTTCTGATCTACTTATAGATTGCTCCATTTTTTTTTTTCATTTTTTTGATCTGAAAAATGTTTAAATCACAAAAAAAATAAAATATAAAAAAATTAATCTTTCTACTGAAAGATACACGAACAATTTACAAAAATAATATTCTTTTATCAGGATCGGTATAATTTTACGGATAGGGCCGGTTTAGTATAAGTTTGAAAAAAAATATCTTCAAATGAAAAGTCTCAACACAATACAAATTACTCGCAATACTTCTGAGATATTTCAACTCACAGTATCATATATTAGACGCATAAATATTATACCTTTTGGTGAGAAAAAGTACCTATTTGTTTTACTATAAAAATTAGGCGATTGATTATTGAAATTGTGAAAAAAGTGTTTGCTTTTCAAATTAATGATCAATCAACACGAAATATACAAAAAACACAACACAATTTTAAAAAATTACTTTGGAAAACTTTCACCATATATTCGTCGATTAAAAATACTATAAAAATTACTAAAATAAATACTAATTTTAATAAAAAGTAAAAAGTGCAATAAAACTTCTAATTATTGGAAAAATTTGTTTTTTTGGTCTTTTTGAATTTTGAATTTTGATCTTAAAACTAATAATTTTTAAACATGGTACACATGACCAGTAAACGGCGGTGAATTTAGTTGCTAAACACACGTAAATGTCCGTTTTAAACTTTATAAACTATTTACAAGTTTTAAATAACTTCCAAATTTTACGTACATAATTAAATGTTTTTATTCAATTTTAAATCCTGTCAAGTATTTTTTCTTTTGAAATTTAAGGTCAAACCATCGCCAACTGCTATTTCGTGATTGTGAATTCTCTTTTCTTAAAGCTCCTTCGGCTTTAACGAATACATTCTCATGACGTATCTCGTACTTCGCGCTTTATTAAAACTTTTCCGAAATATGCACTTTTTCTATATTATGTTCAATTCTATTATATTACTATACCTATATACAATTTTTTAAATTATTACTTCAATATTTTCTCCTTAATTTGTATTAATATTTATTTGACGCTACCCTGAAAATTTATCATTTGAATAAATGTATAATTCATTATTAGAATAAAATTCATAATGCGCATAATTGATAGTGAAACAGACGTAATTTTATTGTTGTTTTTATAATTTAAAAAAATGTGCGTCCCATAAAAAAATGTTTAAAGCAAATTTTGTATATATAATTTAGGCGAACAATTTTGATAAATAACATTTATTGCAGCTTTTGCCGTTTTTATAAATCGTTTTATTGTTATTTCAATATTATTTTTTACTATGAAAATAAAAACTACGTGTCCTAATAAAAACTAATTTTTTAACAGATTTGTCGATTTGGTTTTGGTGCATTTTTACCTATTAATTTTTTTCGTATCTCGTTTTCTTTTTTCATAAATTTTAATTTTTTACATTCTCATCGGAGAAGGTATTAGATTTGTGTAAAATTTGAACCCTCCAGTTTTTGTCAAATGTCCACGTTTTGAGACACCCTGAATCCGAAAAACAGGTCTTTACGAATGGATATGTGCCTGTGTGTGTACATGTTATCTGTAGATTTTTAGTTTGTTACCACGATAACTTTCAAAAGAACTCAAAGATTGGATTGGATAAAAATTCAAAAAGTGAGTACATTTTGAGAATTTTTGAGACCACTTTTTTTGAAGAATCAAAAATTCCCTTCACAGTTATTGACAGTAATTAAAAATACAAACCATTTATCTTAATCACTTTTTTTGAAAAAATAAAAATTTTCAGAGATATAGCATTTTCAAAATTCAAAAAGAAATAACGGAAATTAACATTTTCAGTCATGACAAGAAAAATGTTTCTTTTGACACACCCTACAATATTATCATAACGAATTTTTGAATTTTTTAGAAAGTTGTAAATTCAAATTTTTATTGCGCAAAAAACACTAAAAAATCATTATATTCCATTTTTCGGTCAAACTATGCAAGATATGAAAAATGATGATTAGACGAAAATTGTACACTCAAAAAACATCTACAACTTTTTTATGGGTGACATTTTGATAGGATGTATAGTTTTTGTTTTACTCTTAAAAAATAACATTAACAGTGAAAAAATCTGCCCAGTGAACGGGCACATTCTCATCAAAACTATGCGTATTACATTCTCTTCAGAGAAGAACTTAGATTTGTGTAAAATTTACCCCCCCCCCCCCCAGTTTTTTCAATAGTGAGTGTGTGTGTCTGTAGACGTTTAGTTTGTTAGCACGATAACTTCCGAAAGAACAGACAGATTGAATTGGCCTTTGGTATACTCATTTAGTGTCCTAAAATAAACATCATGTTCGTTAGCCAGCCATTTTCTGTAAAAATTCAAAAAGTGAGCACATTTTGAAAATTTTCGAGACCACTTTTTTCAGGATTCAAAAATTCTTTGTGCAAATATTTACAGTACTCAAAAAGACAAAATAATTTCTTATAATGACTTTTTTTGATAAAAATAAAATTATCAGAGTTATGGCATTTACAAAATTCCAAAAAAACACACGAAATATAACATTTTAATCCAAATAACGCACGATATGAAAAAAGTCAAGAGAAGAAAAATGTTGATTTTTGAATGACCTACAAGATTATCATAACAACTGTTTGAATTTTGTTGAAAAAACCAAAATTCAAATTTTGATAGAATAAAAAAATAATGAAAAATCACAAATTAAATTTTGCGGTTAAACTGTGCTAAATAGGTAAAGAGGTGTATAGACAAGAATATTTACTTTGTTATGAATCACTGTTTCATAGGATGCGTAGTTTATGCTTTAATCGTGAAAAACGTCGTTAAAGGTAAAAAAAAAAAAAATCTGCAGGCTGCGTGGGCACATTCTCATCACAAATTTTGCCTTTTAATTTCTTTCTCGTCCCGTATGTAAGGTTTCAAAAAACTGACTATCAAAACTGACTAAAAAACAGAACTATCAAAACATTATTCATGACAAATTAAATTATTTTTACATTCTCATCAGAGAAGGTATTAGATTTGTGTAAAATTTGACCGCCCCTCCCCTAGTTTTTGTCAAATTTCCACGTTTTGAAACCCCCTGAATCCTGGATCATATGAACTCCCATCTAACTCAATGCTGCTAAAGTTTGGCGTAACGTTTAAATCGTAAAAATAAAATTCGAAATGAGCAAATTCTGTTTTTGAAAACCGGCAGAAGATGTAATAAAATATTTAATAGTAATTTTTTTTAAAGAATGCGAATTTTTTAAACGAGTCGATAAAACTACGTCTGTTTTACTATCAATGCATGTTATTAATTATTGTAATAATATACATTTATGGAAATTATATACAGTTCGAGGGACAAATTCAAGTGCGAAGCACGAGACACGTGATAAGAATGTGTTCGTTAAAGCCGTAGGAGCTTTAACAAAAGAGAATTCACTATCACCAATTTACTGTTCTCGATGATTTGACTTTTAGTTTAAAAAAATCTGGTAATATGCAGGGTGGACACGCTAGGGTTTAGCAAAAAGTATGCACACCCGTCTTACACTCTAATGCTATTCTTATGGACATGTGTGCCGGTTTGCATAATTTTTTATAAGCGCCAGCGTGTCCACCCTGTATAAAGATCGAACGTGGAGCGCGAGATAAATATTTTATCGAGTGCGAAACGAGAGAAGCAACAGTCGCGCGTTGTAGGCGCGCTCAAACTTGCGAGCTAAGCGAGCCGCGCGCGATGAGAATGTCCCCGCGAGGCGGGTGGATTTTTGAATGTTTTTTTTTTACGATTAGAATAAAAAATACACGTCCTATCAAAAAGTTATTTGTCCATCTTTTTTTTTTTTTTGATGAACTATAGAAGATATACAGGGGGGTTTCTGGACCAAAAAAAGAAGACGGAGTCTGAATACGAATTAGAAAATGGACTCTGGATATTGATTTCAACCAGTTTTGAGATTCAGAGTCCATCTTGTAATGCATTATCAGATAGACGGAGGGAGTTCTGAAAGGATTAGCATTAGTGTGTATGTGTGTGTGTGTGTGATTGATTGCTTCCTTAAAGATGATAAATTTATGAAGAAGCCCCGTCCTTATTTATTTCCCACATAACAATCGTGCGACGCACAGTACTCGAATGCGTGCGAAGCATGCTATGCGAGACATAAAGCACGCATGCTGTCATCACCTGTCGCAATGCGGTGATGGGCAGGTACGGTGCGTGCGTAATGCGTCTCATATCACCATCACGGCGTACTTCACGTATGATTGCCTATGAACACCAATGTGCAACGCACGCGTGCGTCCCTGCTGCCGATAATTAATGATTAATCCCATAATAATCATTTAATTCAATCCTAGATATATTGTGAAATTGAAATATTTCATCTTCCCTCATATGAAGAAAATAATAAAAATGATTAGTCTGCCTTGTCTCGAAATGAAATGTGAAAAATTTTCAATTACGCGTTCAGTTGTTGAAAATGATGATCGCCGTCGCGCAACGCACTCACTTGTCTTCCCCCTGACCCGGTCTGACCAACGCAGTCTTTCGCCATCAGCCACTTCCGCGTGTTATTGTAATAATAGTCACGAAGAAATAGTATTATTTGTTATTGCTATTACTTCGTGAATATAGTTACAGTGGTTTCGTTGTTTTGTTGTTTTGTGGATAACTGCATATACAGCAGTGCCTTAGATCAACGCAGCTTACTGTCAATTACAAAGTAGGTAACGAACATAACCTTATTTACAGCTTGCATGTCACCGCCATGCGTGGGACCTTCACACGTGCGAGTGATATGCGTCGCAAATGATTGCGCATATGCTTGCTTGGGTGATGGCGTGGCGTGCGGGACAGTCCGCACGCGTGCGAGTCATTACGCCATCATTGTGCGCGCATATTGTTACCTGGGTTGGTTCGAGTCCATGCTAAGTGCGTGCTACGTGCTAAGTGTTAAGTCCGTGCTAAGGCGAGGGGGACTGAACCACTTTGAAAAGAGGTTTAAAAGAGGTCTATACTAAGCCAAATCTATATGATCTCAGAAGTGTTCGAAATCAGTATCCAGAGTCTGATTTGAAGTTCGTATCCTGACTTCGTCTTGTTTTTTGATCTAGAAACCCTCCCTGTATCTTCTGTTATTTTTGCGAAAATTGTAATGTTTCTTTAATTCTATTTTTTACGATAAAAACAAAGACTAAATGTCCTATCAAAAAACGATGAGGAATAAAATTGTAGACCTTTTTTGGGTATTCAACTTTCGTATGTTTATTTTTTTCGTATTTTGTTTCCTTTTTCTGAAAATATTATTTCTTAGATTTTTAATGTTATTTTTACGACTAAAATAAAAACTACGCGTACTATACAAAAATAATGAACAACAAATTTATAGACCTTTTTCGGATAAGCAATTTATGACTTCATTTTTTTCGTATCATGCATGGTTTTTCCGAAATATGGAACTTTTTATTTTTAATATTTTTTTTCACGATTAACACGAAAAATATGGAATTTATCAAATAATGGTCTTACAAAATTCGTGCATCTTTTTTATATGAAAAATTTTGCTTCTTAACATTTTCTTCATATCTTGTATAGTTTTGATGGAAAATGGAATTTTTTATTTTTTTAAAAAAACATTTTCGATGGATAGAATTAGCAACATTCATAAACAATGGCTGGTTATTGAACTTTGACTTTCTTGTCCCTCTCGAGGTGGTCATGAAAATAGCCGGAAATATTATTTTTATATTGAAAACTTGAAAAGAAACCATGTTTTTCCAAAAGAAAAATATGTATGTTTTTTTTAAACCTTGTTTATTGATATATTTTGATGTGCTAATTCAGTCAAGCAAATACCCGTAAATATAATTTTAAATGTTAAAACTTGCCCCTCCTCCGGCTTTTATAACCCTTTTCGGGATGATTTTCTATTTTTCATATAAATAAACTAGTAGCAAAAAAAATACTTTTTTTATTTATTATTTTTTAACTTTGAATAAATAATTTAATTAATCCCATTTATTGATCGAAATGTAATCGTTTTTATTTCTTAGTAGCTTTAAATTATATGAGTGGTAATAACTAGTGATTAAAATTGCTTATTCGATATTAAGTGTTTATTTTACAAAAAAATTCTATGAACAAATGCATATTTTGGTCATTTATAAAGAGAAAGTAATCGTTTTTCTCTATAATCGTCTTTAAATTACATAAGTAGTTATGTTTAGTGACGAAGAATTGTCCATCGACGTTATTTATTTATTTTATAACCAAATTTTATAAACAAATGCATAGCTTAACTATTTATAGATAGAAAGTAACCGTTTTTCTTTCGAATCGTCTTTAAATTCTATTAGCCTTGATTTTTAGTTTTGCAGACTTGTCATTCGATATAATTTGTTTATTTTATAAACAAATGAATAGTTTAGCCACTTTTAGACAAGAAGTAATCTTTTTTTTATAATTATTGCACTCAAATAATATCAATGGAAATATTTTGTGTTGTTCTAGAAGACTTAGCTTCTAAATTGCTTATAAATGACCAAACTATGCATTTATTTATAAAATAAACAAATAATATCCAACGAGAAGTCTTTACCACTAAACGTCATTACTGATAGAATTTGGAGAGGATAAAAAAACGATTACTTTCTGTCTATAAACGGACAAAATTTTGTTTATTAAATAAACAAATAATATCAAATGACAAGTTTGCATCAATAAAAAGCACCAATAACATAATTTAAAGGCGACTAGAAAGAAAAACGGTTACTTTCTGTCTATAAATCGTTAAACTATGCATTTGTTTATAAACTAAACAAATAATATCGAGCGAAAATTCTTCGTCACTAAACATGACTATTTATGTACTTTGAAGACGATTAGAGAGAAAAACGATTACTTTCTATAAATGACCAAACTATGCATTTGTTTATAAAATTAACAAATAATGTAAAATTATCAACATTTAACACTAAGTATTGCCACTAATATTAACTTAAAAGTACTAAGCAAAAAACGATTACTTTCGACCAATAAATGACTTAACTATGCATTTGTTTATATAATTTGTTTATAAAATAAACAAATTATACTAGAAAACAAATTTTAATGCTCAAATATGATCGTGCCGATAAAATCCAGTAATTTCAACTTATAAATATACTTCGCAAGAAAAATGTACACGATGTTGATATTTTGTTAATATAATTTATTTATAAAAATTAGATTCAATATTCTGTTAATTATTTGTATTCTTTAAATACTTCAGCAGTCACTTGAATAGAGAATTGGACTAATTAAGTTATTTATTTCAAGATGAAAAAATAATAATTAAAAAATATCTCATTTACGCTTTTTGTTTATTTACATAAAAGAATCGATAATAATAAAAAATTTTAATCTAATCCACACATGCTCTTTTGCAACTATTGCTGATCCTTTCTAAGACAAAATTTTGAAAATCAGTTAAAAATTGTAGGCTGTAGGTAATTTTGAATAGTAAATTCTCTATTCAGCCTACTGTCCAACATCTCGTCCTTATGGGGGGTGAGAAAGCACCCTGTGATCAATCACAGAAATAAGCTTCGTCACAAACATAACCATTTCCGACATCACTTGGTGCGTGGGAAGGAACCCTTCTGGCTGGACAAATAAATAATGTTGGCCAAAGCCCTACCTCTGTCCA
>JAAAKG020149159.1:0-10105 GCA_010014905.2 Druon quercuslanigerum | reverse complement strand
TCTGTAAATATGTTTGACAATCCTTGAGATTTTTAGTCACGCACAAAGTTCCCTATAAAAGGCCAGATTTTCCCTGCTAATGCGTGTCAGAACTGACGGCACAGGATTTGCAGCATTAATAACATGCAAATGAGTCACGAACACTTTTTCCTAGACTTAGATCATCCCTGGGGTCGTATACTCGGAAATATGCGATGATTAGTTCCTGTTTGTTCGTGGAATCTTTTAATGTAGTCCCTTATAAATTAATTAGATTCAGTAGAATTATATTGATTGAATTTTTTCTGGAAGCTTAGAAAATGGTGTGAAAGTTCAATACCGTTCGATTAAAAAGGCAGTAATTACACCAGCCGTTCATAAACTACGTTAGGCTAGCTTGAAACTCCCCCTCCCCCTTCTTAAAGAAAGATCATCTCACAAAGCTTGAACACGTGAGGATGACGTCAACAAAACGACCCCTTTCCCCTCCTTTAAGTTGAATTTTTTTCGATTTCATTTAATAAAATCTTTAAAATAAGCACTAGAAATAGAAACATAAAATTTTAACAGACATTACAGTTCAAAATGTTCTCAAAACAGTGGAAATAGGGATAAAGAGAGATAATTTTTCAAGATACGAAGATGGCATGAGGACTTAGATCTTACAGGATTCAAATGATTGAACTTCTAGCAAAAGCGAGCAATTTTCAACAAAATAAATAAATTTTTAACAAAATAATTTACTTTTATTCATAAAAAGATAAATTTTCTACCGAATGGTCGAAATTGGTGAATTTTCAATCCAAAGCACATATTTTATATCTAAAACGAAGAGTTTTCAACAAAAAAGTTAAATTTTCCACCAAAAAAATCTTTTTGTAACAAAATGTTTGAGTTTTCAACAAAAATAATTCGATTTCGACAAAATATTAATTTTCTAATTAAAATAATAAATCTTTTAAAAAATTAATATTTAACGAACATATTTTCATCAAGTATCTCGTGCTTCGCACTTAAAATTACCCCTACTAATGTATATCGTTCCAATAAATATATATTATTATAATTCATAACATGCATTGGTATTAAAACAGAAGTAGGTTCATTGCCTCGTTCAAAAAAATCCATATTCTTTAAAAAAAATTTGTTTCTTAATTTGTTTCTTAACTGAATTTTCTCATTTCTAATGTTTTTTTAGGATTTAAACTTTGCACATACGGTCTGCTGAGCAGGTTTACCGCTTTTTAACTTCTAAATTATCTCCCCAACCTCAGTGTTCCAGACTTTGTCAATTGCATTTTCCACAGCATCGTGTTCTACATCACAGTTGTGGTGCTATATTACTTCATCTCCTTATAATGCACTAAAAGAGTATCTCAAAGCGTGTAAGGTGGAAAGTGTAGTTACAAGAGCAATCCCACGAATCTATGACTAATAAGAGGGTCACTAACCTTCAACAGCGCTCTGTTAGATGAGAGTTTATATGGTCTAATTTTCATATCCCCGGCCCTCCTTCAGGTGCGAAACCAAGAACTTATATACATATATATATATATATATATATAGAGGACTTGCATGTTGGTGGCGGTAGGAGAAAGTGTGCAGTGAGAGGTGGTGAGAAGTTTTTGCGGATTTTTGTGTGGAAGGTGTGAGTAGAGTGTGAGGGTTGGAGCCTAGAAGGTGAGTAGAGTTGCGAGCGGTGAATTGGGGAGTTTAAAATTAATTTTCATTC
The DNA here is from genome assembly GCA_010014905.2 of Druon quercuslanigerum. NCBI lineage: Eukaryota > Metazoa > Arthropoda > Insecta > Hymenoptera > Cynipidae > Druon > Druon quercuslanigerum. The sequence continues at coordinate 8,394 of JAAAKG020149159.1, read as the reverse complement.
TAGTTGTGGGGTGGAATTTGGCTAATTAGGGAAATTGAGGTTAGGTTGACAAAGGAGCGGGGTTGTTTTGTGGTCAGGAGTTTGGTTGTTAATTGTGGACAAGGGTGGTTCTAGTAGTGCTGGGGGATGTTAGGGGAGAGAAAAGGGTGTCTGTAGGGGCTGTGAGGGAGAAAATAGGGTAAAGAAAAGCAATATTTGGGGCGGTAAGCGAGAACGGGTTTGACAGACATCTGTTGGCTGCAGTAGGTACCTTTTTGCATGGATAGGTCACAGTTACAGACGGAAGAGCGGGAGGTTGCCCACCTACCGCTCTTCGCAGCTAAAGTACTGGCTGTGCATGTAGTGAACTCGAAGGGGACAAAATTTCCATTAGGCCACGACAGCCTTCTGGGCGTGGTCCGGGTTTAAGTGGCGCATCAGGCAGAGGGAAAGATCGGAACGAAGGAAGCGCCAAAACAAGGGAGAGAGCGTCTAGCGCCAGTGAAGAGGAAAAGAGGCAGCAAAGATAGTCCGGACAAAAGCGCGCTAGAGAGTCTCTTTAAAAAGAGTGTACGGACACGTAAGGGGGGCGATGGGGCAGATGGAAGATGTGAGGGAGGACCTGAGGGTCAGAGATGAGAGATGGCAAAAGCAGGTAAAAGAACTGAGGGAGCAAGCAGAAGGACTGCAGAGAGAAGTGGCGTCGGTGAAGGACAGGTCGGAAATGGAATTAGTTGACAGGGGGAGGGCGAGAAACAAGGTATTTGGGAGAGAGTGAAGAACATGATAAAAGAGAAGGTGGGAGAGCGTAGGAATAAAAAGGATGAGAGAGCGGATAGGGAAAGGATAAGGACAATGGATGTAAGGATGGAGAGAAGAGAAACGACAGATAGGAGAAATAATATTGTAATAAGAGGATTAAAGTGAAAGAATGGGGAAGAAAGGGAGGGGGTGGAAGCGCTGATACAGAGTATAGGGTAGGTTAAAGGCAAGATAGAGAAAGTTAGGATGGAGGGGAGAAAGGAGAATGAAGTGGCGGTTGTGGAATTGGAGAGCTGGGAAGAAAAATTGGAGGTAATGCGTAACAAAAATAGGATAAAGGACCAGAAGGTTTTCATCGATCAAGGCATGGAAGTAAGAAATTGGAAAAAGGGAGGTGTACGTAGAAATGAGGAAGGAGTTTAGGATAATGCGTAAGAATAAAGAGCAGGAAAAGAAAAAAGAGCTGGAAAAGGAGTTGAGAAACGTTAAGGCAGAAGAGGACGTATAGAAGATAATTAATATATGTTTAGAAAACGTAGGGTAGCGATAAGTGAGAAGATAGGGAAAGACCAATGGAGGGAAGTTTTTAAAGATTTATTTCAGGGATCAGACACACGGAATAGAGATGAGAGGATTAGAAGAACAAGAGAGGTAGATGGAGAGGAGCTAAATGAAGCGGAGATAGAGAGGCAGATAAGGAAGTTGAATAGGTCTAAGGCAGCGGGGCTGGACAGTGTAGAGAATGAAGCATGGCTGTTTGGTACACAAGAGGTAAGGGAGAGGTTGAAGGGGGTTGTGCGACGCAATAGAAGAGAGGGGAGTGGAGAGAGGCCTGATCGAGAGGGTGAGGGAGGTATATGAGGAGACGAAAGATAGGGCGAGAGGAAGGTTGGGAATCTCTGAAGGTTTCTGAATGGACAGGGGGTTGAGGCAGGGGTGCATGTTTAGCCCAACGCTGTGGGCTATTTTAATCACAGATATGGAAAGTAAGCTAGCGGCCGGAGTGGTAGGGGGAGTTAGGGTAAGAGGGGTAAGGATATCGTCACTCGCATATGCTCATGACATAATGCTGCTAGCAATGAGCGAAGAGGCCTTAAAGTAGATGATTTGCAGATGATTTTGTAAGGAGAATGAAATCGTTTGATTCGCTAGTGATGAGTATCTTATTTTACGCAGTGCAGGTGTGGTGGTGGTAGGTAAGTGAGAATCTGGTTAGGGAATGTTGGTGGGAGAAGGAGAACGTACGTAGGGGTGGGAGGATGGAGGTGGAAAGGGAATGGTATTTTAGAACGAATATGTTGCAGATAAATGAAGTAACAAGTTTGCATAAGGTAGGAAGGAGGGTATATGAGTTGGTTAAAAGAAACAGCGTGGAGAAAGAGAAGGGACCAGGGGTTGAAAGAATGAGAGACTCAAGAACTTATAGAGGATATGTGAATTGTGCAGGAAGGGGGATGCAAAAATGAAGCACTGGTTGGAGGAGTATGAAGATGTGGAAAGGAGTGGGAAAAGAATGCAAGTATTGTTGCATGAAAGGGGGGACAAAAGGGCAGTGGCATAGGTGAAAAGGGTGTTGGTGCTGGCAAGGTGAGGCAAAGGGAGAAAGTAGCGTCATGCGTGCGAGGCGAGAAAGTAGCGACATGCGTGCGAGGCGATGCGAAGCGAGAAAGGCAAGGTTGGCTTAGAGATACTGTGTTTTTCACCCCACGTGTTCAAAAGTGTTTTGCGTAGCCGGTATTAAATATTTTTGCATGCAAAAATTATCTAATATAGTTTAATATATGTTTTTAAAGTGGAATCGGTTTTATAGCCATTGGTTTAATTCAAGTTACATGACACAGGGTCCATGTTATCGAATTGAGTACTGTCAATTTAAGCACAAAAATTTATAATTATACCTTCCAAACTTTTTTTTTCAAATAACGAAATTTTATTGAGGCAACAAAAAAGGTTTATACTAACGACACGTTTTGCTGATTTTTGCTATTTCAACAAAGTTGTCCGTAGAGTAATTACCCAATGTGACCTTGATTCCCGATGTGGCCCCGAGCAGGTTAGCTGAATGTTGCCCTAATCATGGCTTCTATGGTGTTCCTGGTCGGGGCCACAACGGGCTACCTTCTGTAAATAGGAGTTCCAATTTGATCCTAATTCTCGATGTGGCTCCGATAGGGTTAGCTCAAGCTGGCCCTGATCGTGGCTTCGCTGTGGTTTAAAAAATAAAATTCTTTAAATTTAGAGTTATTCCCTGCCTTAATTAGTAAATACATAACTAATTTTTAGATGAGTGACTAAAGTTAAAATAGTTCAATCAACTTTTTTTAACCTTATACTGACGTTATTTTTATATATTCTTGGATGAATTATTACGTAGAATTATGGTAGGTGTTTTTTTAATCTTGCGAAAGTCTATACTTATTTAGATTGCAATTTGCCGTGCTAATTTTGAATGTATTCGAATAGAGTTTTATTCAATTTGTTTTGGTTGGCAACGAACGAATGTGTTAAATATATTCAGAATTTGGAACCAGAATTAGGACCAATTGTAAAAAAGTAGCCAACTCTTATTTTTAGTATACTATAAAAGTACGCATAGTTTCATTGCTTTAACTTTTTTGTATAAATACCTTATTTTTTGATTTTTAGCCCTACGAACCATTGTAAAACAGAAAATTTTAGGTCGACTTCTTGGATCATTTATTATGATTTTTTTATTTTAGGGGTTGAATACGTTACAAGGATTTTTATTGATGCGAAAGATGACAAAGACTTTCAAACTCTCTGAAAGACGATAATTGTTTTAAAATATTTAGGTAATAAAGTTTAATATTCCTAATTAATTGTTTACTTTTTCATTAAACAACTAATATTTTAATAATATTTTAAAAAATAAAAACTAGAAAGGGTTTGGTCACGCCCAGGTCGAGCCTTCCGTATGGATATCCCAGTTTGGTCCTGATTGGATTAGGCGTTTCATTTCAAGTCTGGCCTTGAATGGGGTGCCCGATCTGGGTCAGATTCTGCCAGATTTGGCCCTGGCCAGGACCATTTCGAAACTTCTACACGGGTGTTGACGTTCTCACGAAAATTCAATACAAATTAAGTTTATTAAATGCAGAAAAATCGTATGCTACTACATATTTTATTGTCCAACAAAATACATTTTTTTCGTACGAATACCAGCAAAATGTTTTAGATAGTTTGTAACACAACAGTTTTATTGGTATAATGGTGGTCTAATAAGACAATGAAACATTCACATAGATAACAATAAAAAAATTATTGCAATTCAGAAATTTTAAGTTTGAGACACTAAAAGAAAATTCTCCAGCCTAATGTGGCTTTTTTGCAGATGCTTATCACAAAAGTACATCTGAAAGTTCAAATTTTTGTTCGATGTGCTCTTTATATTATGGGAAATTTGATGAACTATCATAATTTTTAGGTCTGAAATTATTTTGCATATTTTTTTTTTTTGAAAATACCTTAAAATCACTGAATTTTAAATATTATTTATAGAAATATTTGTCTTGTGAAATATAGGTTTCCAGTCTCAAAATCATTTATTCACATATTAAAATTTCTAACAGACTGAAAGTGCTTCAGAAATATTATAACTTTAATTTAAAACATTTTTTTTAATTATTATGGAAGAATTTTTCTGAAAATCAAAATTTGTAGACGTTCTTTCATTTTAAAAAATCAGGTGTCTGCCTTTATTTTGAAAAAGCGATTAACGCGACTTACATGTTCTTTTCGAAAGTGCTCTAAACGAACCACTTCGGCTCTCTGCAGGTATCTATTGGAGCTCAAGTTCTAAATGATACCAACTTTTATTTGAGCCGCAACTTTAATGAACCTCCAGTTTTTTTCTGCGATATTATGACCTATTTCTAATTCGATTTAGATTTGAATAAATTATAAGATGATAATGCTTATTTCAATAGCTTATATAAATTAAAAATCAGCATATCTTTTTAAGAATGTGACGTTTTTAATTTCTGTTTCCTTGAATATTATAATTTAATTAAAATTCGACTGCGTTGATTTAAAAGAATAAATCTTTTTTCTATTGTATGTTCTGAACTCTTGAATTTGAAATATATAATCTATAAAATTGTCGAGTGATATCATTTTTAAAATAAAGATGAAAGACCAAGCGATAATTACAATATCAATAATTATTATGTAGAATAAAAACCCATTCCTCTGTACATTAGAAAATAAATTATTATTGTAACCTACTACTATACTCATTGATGGACTGTTTTTGAAATATTGAACAAATTAATAGGCATTTATGCTCAATAATAAATTCAAATTGAGCGGATATTAGGCATGTGCTCGTTAAGGAAGCAGGCATACTTCGATTAAGAGTTTCTTTATACATGAGTTAGGAAACAAGGCCAGTCGACGCAATTACAAATATTTAAAGACTCATTTTCAACGACATATGTGTAGGTAACAAGGGAGGAATTATATGTTCTGTAAAGTGAAACCAAACCCCTTTCTCATATGAAATTACACGCTTTCTTCAATTTATATAGGCAGTTTCTGATGAACTTTCGTTATTCCTTTACTGAAAATCGAAGGTAAATTAGTAGCAGTAACCTACTTTATTATACTTAGTAGCCAGTATTACGTACGTACTCGCATAAGTACGTGATAACATTAGAATAAAAAGGGGATGACCTTCACTCTTACAAAGAATAAATTTTTCCTACATATTATTATTTAAACATCTTTACAATATGTCTTTCTGTTCCAAAATACAATACTTACACTTGGAATTCCGAATCTGTTCTACATAAATTCTACAAGTATAAACAAATTGTACTTGTTTATTAAGGTTCACTAGCGGCCATTTATAAATCGCGACTTACTTTACGTTTACGTAACATTTCGAGAACCCTTGAATTCGATTGGATTGTGATTTGGCACTCGTTTTAAGGGACAAGAAATGAAGGTGTAGTTCGTTAATCAGCTATTTAGAATATAAATTCAAAAAGTTAGAACATTTTCACAATTTTAAAGAATTTTTTCAAGATTTGAGAATTATATGTACGGCTATTCGTAGTACTCAGGGAGTCGAACAATTTATCCATACTTCCTCGCTCACGACTTTTTTCGATAAAGATAAAATAATCAGAGCGATAGTAAAAAAGATCCATAAATCTGAAGTTAATAATTTTTTGATAAGATGCGTAGTTATTATTTTAATCATGAAAAATAAAATGAAATTAAAAAAAAAAATTAATTTTTGGAAAAACAAAGCAAGGTATGAAAAAAAATTCACTGACAAAAGTTTTTGAAATGATATACATTTTCCAGGATAACTGTGAATAAAATTTAGTCCAAAATAAGAAACGAATATTAGAGTAACCATGATAAATAAAGTGTGTGCTTTAGTTTGCAATATATGAATAAGCAATTCCAGCCCGAGATACAGAAATAAATTAAATATACATTTGATATCAAAGTGTTGAAAATAATGCCAAAAAGTTCGCATTTTGGACACAATGGAGTGTGAAGCACGAGTTGAGAATATGTTTGTTAAATCCAATAGCGCTTTAACAAAAGAGAATTCACAATCACCAAAATATACTTGTCGATGCTTTGATCGTTAGTTTTAAAAGGTCTGAGCATAAATAGGGGGGGGGGGGCTATATAGACCGAGCGCGTAACGCGAAAAAATATATTGTCGAGCGGGAAGCTTGAGAACCATTCATAAAAAAGTGGGTTAGAACACCCCTCTCACCCGCAAATGTGAAGTAAAACCGGGCCTGTCAAATCTTTGATCAAATCACCTAAATTTATATTTTTAACAATAATTAAACTTTCTTCTATATGTGAAAATATTCTTACATCTTTGAAATCCTTTGAAATTCCCCAACCAATTCATGGGAATAGATTCTTTAAAATTTGTTGATGATATTATACATTCCCATTGAGTTCAATTAAATTGGATGATATTCTTTGAAATTGCTTAAAATATTATTAAAATCTTTAAAATTCCTTAAAATCTATTAAAATACCATAAAATCTTTGAAATTCTTTGAAATCTACTAAAATTTCTTGAAATATTTGAAAAATTCTTTAAACATTTCGAACCCTTCAATTCTTGTGAATAAAGTTTTTGAAATTCCATTAAAAGATTGTAAAATTGATTAAAATCAACTTTTTGGGCCTTTAAAATTACTCAAATATTTGTAAATCTTCTCATATTTTTGGAATCTTTTTAAATATTCTGGAGTCTTAAAAATTATTTAAAATTTTTGAAAATCTTTTCAAATTTTTGAAGGCTTTTCAAAATACCTTGGAATTTTCTAGAATATGATGAAATATTTGAAGTTCTATGAAATCCGTAATATTATCCGTTATTATTGAGAGCCATTAAAATTCTTCCATCGGGACATATTTTTCAGGAGAGGAAAAAAACTTTCTCAAATTTCGAATTGAAAAAATGAGAAGGTACATTCAAGATTGGATGCAGCTATAGAGATATCAGTAAACAAATGTTGAAAACGTAAATTTTTTAGAGGTACCGATTGTCAAAAATCGACTTCTGTCAAAACCGTGCAAATCTATGGAATTAAAAAATTATAAAAATTCCTGAAACATCTGTATTCTGTATGTCGAGATAAAAACCCACTTCCGGTTTGAAATTGTGTGTATCCTCTAACCACAATGTCTAGTAGAATTTTTGAAATTTTGTTTGTTCATCACGCTGATATTTGTAAAATAACAAAAATTTCCTTTTGAAATCCACGTTTTCTGAAGAAAAAGTCACCATATTTTCTCTTTATTAAACCGTTAAACCCCTGTGAAGTCGACATTTTATTCAAAAGTGATTAAAATTCTGAAATAAGATAGATGCCTATAATTAATTACGAAATTTGTAAATCTACGGAGGTAAATGGTGAAATGTAAAAATATAGGTGTAAAAGCTACGAGGTAACCTTGTAAAACTTGAAAATGTGTGATAGGTTCTTAAAAGAGATAGAAGGAAGATTCAAATTAGAAAGAAAAACAAGTTTCAAAATTCATAGAATATCTATATTATATATATATTTATATAAATTTTTAAATTTCGAGCTGTTGAATTGGAAAATATCACTATTTTTATTTAAATACTAAACTTTAACATTAATTTAAACTTACTTTAAATTTTGAAAATATCTCCAAAGCTTTTTATTTTTGATTCAAAGTAAATTCATTCTGAGATTTTTCAATGTTGACTGCTGTGAAATTTAGATTGTTTAATTTGTAGAGTTTTTGTAATTCGGAACGCTGAAACATTTATCTATATAAGCATATAGAGTTTATAATTTAAAAAAATATTTTATGTTAAAAAATCTAATATTTTAAAACGAGAATGCTTTCATTTGGAATCTTTTAATGCTTAAGAATACATTTTTAATTGTAAAACATAAAATATTTTCTTTACTTTTTATTGTTTATAATTTTTTGATATTGAATTGAAAAGCCTTGGGTGTGGTTTGAAACTTGAAATTTTAAAAAATTTGTGTATGCTGTAAAATCTAAACGTTGTATTTCTCAGAGCTTCAAATCTCTTCCTACACGGAGAAAAATGGATGTTTAAATGTAGATGTTCAAAGGGTAAGATGGTCTCACCTAACATGCAGATGTTCA
>JAAAKG020149158.1:0-10105 GCA_010014905.2 Druon quercuslanigerum | reverse complement strand
TGACCAAATTTTTTTATAAAAAGTTGTAGAGTTAATCGTCGAACCTTAAATGTGTAGACTTTAATGTGTAGACTCGATATAATGTGTAGTATCGATATGTGTAGCATCGACCGGGCCCCGCTGATACTAACAACAATTAAAATTTTTATTGCACAACTCAAATAAAGCGCATAATAAAATTATCAATTATTATGGAGGATACAAAAAAAAGATAAATACTCAAAAATGCTACGTTCAAAAAAATCGACGCGTAGTTATTGTTTTATTAATATAACACAACATTAAAAATAGAAAAATTAAATTTTTAGACAAACGATGCAATCTACGAAAAAACTGAAGAGACATAATTTATTCATTCAAAAAAGAGCTACAAATTTTTTATTAGTCATTTTTCAATACAATGCGTAGTTTTTGTTTTAATCGTAAACAATAACATTGAAAATAAAAAAATCAAATTCTTGAAGAAAGTATTTAAGGTAGGAGAACAGATAAATGAACAGAAATTGTACTTTCAAAAAACATCGACGAATTTGTAATAAAATTTCGTCATCAAAATACATTCAAACTGAAACAATAGTTTTTTCTGAAAAACGTCACAAACTGTAATATCATTTTAACTCATACAAATTTGCGCTTAAATTAAATCTATTAATTTTCTTACAACCTTACCTCGCAGGGACCCGCATTTTTGGTTCAAATCGTCAAAAATAACATTGAAAATAATAAAATTAATATGAACAAACGACAAAAGTTGCAATACACTTATAATAACAAAATTGTTTTTACATTCTCATCATAAAAGGTATCAGATTTGTGTACAATTTTACCACAACTGTGTTGGGCCTTAGATATATTCTGTAACTGTCCTAAACTGAAGGTCAATTTCTTAAGTCAGCCATTTTGGATAAAGATTAAAAAGTTAGAGCATTTTTAAAATTGTCAACACTATTTTTTTTAAGGTCTGAAAATTGTGTGTACGGGTGCTTATAGTCCGCAAAAAGACGAACAATTTATGCCTATAAAACTTCTTTCAAAAAAACCAAAAGAAAAGTCAGGACTAGAAAATCGTTGATTTGTAAACACCCTACAAGAATGGGATAGAAAATATTTGAATTTTCTTGAAAATTCAAATTACAATCGCACACAAAAATTCCATTTTGCGGTGGAACTATACAAGATACGAAAAAAAGATGAATAAAAAAATTGTGCATACAAAAAAGTTCTACGAAACTTTTTATTATTATTTATTTTTTGATAGGGCATGTAGTTTTTGTTTTACTCGTAAAGAACAGCATGAAAAATATTGAAAAATTAAGTTTTTGGACAAACGGCACAAGCTACTAACAATATGGTAGTACTTTTTTTATTTAAATAAAAAATAAGTTAATTAATTCAACAATATTCATACGCTACAGCCGTCGACCACCATTACTCAATTTTCTCAATCGTTTTGGGGGTCTGGGGGGGGGGGTCTGGGGTTATATCAACATACAACAAGCTGTATAATAGACATAGTTTTGTTACTTTTATTCGCTGGTAAAATATACTCTTTAAAAAAAGAGCTACAAATTTGTCATACATAATTTTTCGTTGGATGCTTCGTTTTTGTTTTAATTGTGAAAAATGACATTAAAAGTAAAACAATAAATTTTTGAAAAAACAAAGCCGGTTGCAGTAAAAATTTTAATAATTTTTTCTAAAGTATGCGCGCTTTTCAATTATAAAAATAAGACAATAAAGATATTTTTGTTTCAATATAAATTTAATTTATGGATTGTAATAATATATATATATATATTTATTGAAATGATAGATGTTTTTGTGTAGCTGAGAATAAAAATTAGCGGAAAATAAGGAGCAAATATTAAAGTATTCATGAAAAATAAAATTCGTACATGATTCTGTAATATCTGAATAAGCAATATTAGACCGAAGTACATAAATAAATATAATATACATTTACTATAATTCTGTTGAAAATAATGTGGCTTTAACTAAAGAAAATTCGCAATCACCAAATTACAGTTGTCGATACTTAGACCTTTAATTCTAAAAGGTATGTGGATAAATGTGGGGGAAATACAAAGACCGAGCGCGTAGCGCGAGGTAATTACATGATCACGTGAAGCGCGAGATTAATACATTATTGAGGAATAAAAAATTGTTCCATTTTTAGGTAAACAATTAACTTAAATTCATTTAAAAATCACATATTAAACTGGTTATTTTTAATTAATAACTTATCTTTCATTTATCATATCGCCTATTTTTAATCGATGACTGTTAGGGAAGCATTATTTATTTAATAATTTTAGCAAGCATGGGAGCAGGATAAAAATTGAAATTTCTTACCTACCTGCACGCATCTCGTCGACGGCAGCGTGTATTAATCCGGAATAATCAATTTGGGCCTAATTGGTTGAAGATAACAGCGAAATTCAGAGTCGAATGTACTGTCGGCCAAACGCTAATAGATTAATTTATTAGGCGAAACCACTCAAAGAAACCGACCGACTCCTCGGAATCAGTTACATATTAGTAATGTGTCACCGGGATCATTAACTGGCCGACACGCATGGCCACCAGTTCAGGACTTGTTGCTGAAAGTTGGCGCTCACTTACTTTTAAAAAGTTGATAGTTTTTGTTTTTGACATTACAGTCAATTAATTTTCTGATCTAAGGTTATTTATCCTCTTTTGAAAGTGAATGTAAAATAATAATAATTTTAAAGAATATTTCAAATAGGGGAGATCAACCTACAGTGGATAATCAACTCACTGCAGTTAATCATTAATTCAAAATAATAATTTATGTAAAATAATCTATTTAAGTAAACTGATAGTAAGAAGACAATAAGTGTCAACAAATTTAAAGTGTGGTGAATTATCTTACCCATATTTGTGCTTTAAATTTATGATTATCTACTGTAGAGAGGTCTCCACTACAGAATTATTGATGCGGATAGTTAGCAAGCAACTGCAAAACAAACGCGCGCACTACGCATGCGATCTTTTTATCTGACAATATTTTTTTTAACACTGATCGAAAAAATATGAAACCAAAAAGAAAAATTAAATTTCATTTAATAGACATTCAAAACAGTACAACGAATTCAGCAAGCTTAAGAACCTTTAGACACTAGACCTTTTATCAATCTAACAGCATCATTTTTTATTAACTTAAATTTAAATCCAATTGACGTACATACCCACAATGTTTTAGTAGAATATTTTTTCTGATGGCAATAGAAGTCTTTTCCAATAAAAATGAAAATCCCCCACAAAGCACTTTTTTTACGTTAATTTTTCCATTTTTTTTAGCAAAAATTGAACTAACTATATGACAGTAATATGCTAAAAAAATTTATTTTATTGTTTGACTTTTATTGACTATTATGAAAATATAGTAGTCTTTGTAACAATTTTTTTCAAATTATATAAAAAATACTCATAATATGAGTATGTTTTATTAAAAAACTTTATTAAAAAAAAATTATATATAGTTATAAACACTAGTAAATAAGTTTAAATGTGTTTACTACATTTTGTTTAATTAAACATGATTAAAAACGTTATGAAGTTTATTAATAAAACATACTTATATTATGAGTATTTTCTTATATAATTATTTTTAAATTGTTAAGTATATTACTATATTTTCATAATATTCAATAAAAAATGAAACAATAAAATAAAAAATTGTAACATATTACTGCTATATAGTCAGTTTACTAATATATTAACGATAGATCACGATTCGATTTTTTTTTCATTTTTGCTAAAAAATGGAAAATTTAACGTAAAAAAAGTGCTTTGTGGCGGATTTTCATATTTGTTGGAAAAGACTTCGATTGTCATCAGAAAACATATCCCATTAAAACATTGCGGGTGGTCGTTAGTTGAATAAAATTTTGTATAAACCCACAGTGAAGTTGGAAATTGAAATGTTTAATTTTCCATATCTCGTATAAAAAGAATCAGTTCAGGATGATCCAAAATAGAAATTAAAGATAAAAAGGATGGCGTAAGCAGTTTTAAGGAGAAAAAGTTGCTGCTCGTGTTATATTGTTTTAAATATGGCATGAAATTTTAATTTTTTCACTTTAAAAAAGCGGATTCATTTTTAAGACATCTAGATTCTTCAGGGTCAACCAATCCAGTCTTTTGGTATAAAAAGAGTTAGGTTACGCCAGCCTGTAAAATTGATGGAAATTGATGTCTGAATTTCAGATTTAATTTTTTTTTCGCAATATATATATATACACTCAAAACATTAAATGTTTCATCAAAAATATCAATTTCGGACGAACACAATAATATACCGTATTATTGTTGAAATATTACAAATATATTTTCAAATATAATTATTTTATGTTTTCAATGGCAGTTCTAGACGTAAAACATTATAATAACATATCAAAAAATTGTAAATATTATTTGCAATCTAATAATATGTTATTAAAAGTAAAAACTTTATGATAAAAAATACTGACATAACATAACAGAAAATTATTCAGAATTGTAAATCTTTTTCCAAATCAAATCATTTTTTTTTAAATAACTGATTGCACGCCCACAACGCCTATATACCCTTTATCTGTTTAAAAATTGCAAATCTTGTTCAAACTATAAGTAATTTTGTTTTAAAATACCAATTTTCAGTGTCAAAGGTTAAAATAACCTAAGCTTGTTAAAATTGGTGCATTTTTCAAAAAAATTTATTCATTATTGTCAAAAATACCAATTTGAACCAAAAAATGATAACATAATCCCAAATTTTTGTTTTAAAATATGAATTTTATACATCTTTTTGGTAAAAAGTGCAACTGTTTAATTGAAAGTTGAACTACTTTGTTCAAAAGTCATTTTATTTGTAAGATTTACCTGGCTAATTGAGAATTTATCGATTTTGTTTTTTAAACAAATTTGATTTAAAAACAATTTTTTGATCTGAAAATTTAACTATTCTATCTTTTTGTTGAAAATTAATCCTTTTATGTTGCAAAATCAACTATGATGTCAAAGTCATCATTTTTTGCGAAAAATGTAACCGCTTGAATGAAAATTCTTCCTTTTGAAATAAAACATCGTATTTTATGGTAGAAAAGTCATCCTTGATAAAAGTGAACTTTTTTGTTTAAAGTTTAAATTTCTTCCACAAAATTCATCTTTTTAACTTGACTGTTAAAAAAAATATTCGCCGATTGTTCACTCAGAAAAATATGTGTTTGCATCAAGCAAATTCTTTCTTTGATATAGAACCCAACAAATATTTGATTGACTATAACAATTATTTATTTTATTTAAACAAAAATTATTTGATTCAAACTCTACATTCTTTAATTGAAACATTTTATTTCAGTCAAACAAATTCTAGCTTTGATATGGAGTCAAACGAATGTTTGTTTAATTCAAACAAACATATAAATTCATATCTTAAATTTAAAATAAAGTCTAAAATAAATAAAATATATTTAATAAAGTCTAAAAGAAATGTATTCATATTAATCTACACACAGAAAAATATATTTGGAAAAAAGGAAATACTTTTACTTGAATCTCATTTCTTAGCATCACGGAGATATTATTTCACAGTAGCATTTTTTATTTCAACCAGTCATATTTTTTCTAGAGAAATTACTTCTTAGGTTGCATTTGCTTGATTAAAATCAATATTTTGTACTTTCACAGGAATAACTTCCTGGACTCAAAAATGTCTAGATTTTTTCAAACTGGTCAGTCCTTCAATTCCATATTCATTTGATTCAAATCAATTAGATTATTTGACTTGAGCAGGACGCATATAAATCAATTAATTTCACATAATTAAATCAAGCGTTTTGGTTTGTTTAAATGCAAGAAATAATTATCTATTTCAAAAAAATAATAATTAAGGCAAACATATATTTATCTGAGGCAAAGAATTGCTGCATTTATAACAATAAAGCATTTCTTTAGATAAAGAACCTAATGTGTTTACATAAATGCATAGTTCTTTATTTAAGGAAAATGCTTCATTTGGAGAGTAAAATTAAATAACTATTTATAACAAATAAATACTTATTTCAAAGAAGTAATTATTTTATTAAATTAAACTTTTATTCATTTGGCTGAAAGAATTTTTTCTTTCAATGTAGAATACGAAGGAGACCATTTGAAACAAAGATGTCTTACTATTAAAGAAATATGTCACTAAGGTAAATGCATATCGATTTAACTAAAGTAAATTCTTTCTATATATATATATATAATATTCAATATAATAATTCAATATCTATGTTTGTGATCTTAGCCCAGTCCTTGCTAATACTTATATGTATGCAGCATGAATCCCCCGAGATTAGAAGAAATTAGAAATTAGAAGAAATAGAAAAAGAAAAATTTTCATTTGTGAATAAAAAATCATCCAGTCTTATAATTTTCCTTAAAATATTGCAAATCCTTTGCCATCAATTCATAAAAATTTTATTATTCATAAGCTCTCTTTATTTATTTTTATAACAATTATTATAAACACAAACCATTGATGAGCATATTAATTTATTTTTGAATTTTTTTGGATTAATCTCTGCATAATCAGTGTATAAGCCATTAGGCAATTGTAATTGAAAAAATTCTTATTTTTCTTACTTTGTTGAAACAATTAGAATGCAAAATTTAAAAATGAAAAGCAGACTAGGTCTCGTCAACAATTTATCAGTATGACCTACTCATTGTTTCGACAGAGTTAAAAATATAACATCATCGCTTAGTTTTAATGAAAAATTCTATTTTTAACGTTTTGTATTTTTATAGCCTTTTTTATTTATTTCATATATAATCCTTAATACATTTATTTATTTTTATCAAGAAATTAGTTTCCTTTTTCTATTGATATAGGAAATATCTTTTACGAACTTTGATTTTGAGAGATTAAAGTATTTTTAGCATATAAAAAAGCTTTTAACTTGAAATAACCTTCTTTAGGCTTGAAAATGAATATTTATTCAAGGTGATGCTCATTTAAGGCAAATAATTTTTAACAAGCTTGCTAAATAATTGCAACTTTGGATGGAAAATAAGGAAAATATAAATCCGACAAAAAAGAAAATCGAAAACAGAACTCCGTTGAGAAGTAGCATATGAAGACCCTGAATATGTATAATTAATATCGAGCACATTGATCCAATTTAATTTAAAGATCATTAGGAATTCTCATTTTTAAAGGTTTTTTAAACAAATACAAGGCAATGCTTGTACGTTGGAACAGACGACGTCACGTATACAATGTCCCAATATGAGCTTCCTTCTGTTTCAATAGAGATAAAAATGCTATGTCATAGTTTCGTTTTATTTAACTATTTTATTTTTCCCGTTTTTATTTTTTTTACTATTTTCAAGTTATTAAATATTCCTAAATAACTTTTTTACCAAGCAATTACTTTTCCACTACTGAATAAGTGAAGATCTCGACTACTCGAGTTTAGAATTTTCTAATAATCCTTATTAGCTCACTTTCCGCCAATCGAATCTAAAATATTTCACCAGTATTTAGTTAAATTTTACTAACTTTCATTTAGAGAACAAAACAGCTTAAAAAATTAAATATACTTCTCAATGCTCAAGTTGATACTTATTCCCTTCGTGCCTGATTTAACGATTTTTTACATGTTTTCATTACTTTCTGGTGCAATATAAAACTTTTTGATTACAAACGATACATTTTTCGTCAATCTCTGCCCCCTTGGGAGCCACGGTTATTAATTTGTCAAAAAATATGTTTTTTTTTCAAATATAAAGTAATTATAGCAATGTAGTATTATTATAGCATTATATTATAGCAATGTAGCATGCTACTACCCTAAGAAAACCATACGCTTTTTCAAAGTTTTAGCCCATTGATTCAATGTAATTGAAAGAGTCAAAAATATCAGGATATTATAAAGTACATTATACTACAATTTTAGCCAATTTGACAGGCCCATATTTTCCATAGATGTGTGCAGGGTCCTTTAGTAAATTTGTTTATATTCTATGAATTCCGTAAATTCCGTAAATTCCTGGAGTTCTGTAAATCCTTTGAATTCCACAAATTTCATGAATTCCAAACATTCCTGGAATTTGCTTCAAGAGAGGTTTTTTAACATGCTGGTATCGAATTGGTTTTGGATTTTCTTATATCATCAGGACTCGAAATAATTCGAGTTTTTTATTTTGATAATTTAAACAAATTTCCCAATAGATTCCAAAATCATGACACTTTTTTATGTAAAGCTTTTGATATCAAATGATACAATTTTTTTGAAATATAGCGTTTGCACAGTTAATTTTTTTTAGAAACTTAGCAAAATGTCATTTTAGAAGATTTAGTTAAATTCTATTAATTCCTTTTTTTCTCATCATTCATCATTGAGAAATTATTAGAATTTTCCGAAATTTTCCACCTCAATTTTCAACTGATCTCCACATTAACACGTAATCCAATAAAGGAATGGATCAAATCGAGCTTTGTCATGCAATCCGAAAATCGAATATTCTATTTTTACGCCAAATCACAATAGATGAGTAAGAAAGTTTATAAGATTTGTTACTTTTAAAATAACTTTTTATTGAACCATTTATTGATCAGACTTGCCATTTTTATCATTTATTGATGTTAATATGAATGTCATTATTATTATACCATTAATCTATATCCCTTTCGTCTTTTATTCTCACAACATGCCCAAACCATCTAAACTAATATCTTTTATTCCTGCCACATAGTTTCACATTTATATCACATTCTGCGAGGATTGTTACGTTAATAACTTTTTGCATCAGCATTTTACCGCACAGGTATTGCATGCCAGTCACGTTAATTTTATTCTTACCCTTTTCTTGGTATTTCCAGGTCTCGCTATTGAACAGCGCAGTGGTTGTAAGCATAGAATTGTGTTTTAGCTTTGCTTGATATATTTTTTTAGCTTCTCACAATGCATCCTGCTCTACCGATCTATTTCTTTCCATCATTTATATGCGTATCTAGCTTTCCGTTATTAGTAAAAGGACGACTACCAAGATATATGTACTTATCAACTATCAACTTGTTCTATCAATAGATTTAATGCTTTTATAATGATTTATTATGATAAAAGAGATACTTCGAATTTTAATCGTGTACAAAACTACAAATTTTGCCGACTTTCCCTGAACATTGCATTTCACTTCTGCAGGGCTAACCTGAAACTGAGGTATCAGGTTATTATGTTATTATGTCCAGGAGGATGAAACGCCAAATCGGATTAGTATTATAACCGTTGTCCCTATTGATGATATTAGGGTGCTTTAAGATTTCGATTGCTTTTCTATATTTTCCTGGAAAAATATTGTGTGCTTTTGCAGTGACGCTTGTTTTGTCAAATAAAATGTTGTCCTGTTTCGATATGATGTTCAGCTAATGCTGATTGCGTGAAATGTTTTAGCCTGACTTTACTCTTATTTTCCTTTATACGTTGGCTCACTGCTCTCACGATTTCTCCAATATAGACTTCGCTACAAGAACAAGAGATTTTATACCATATTCTCCTGGATCATTAAGAGACACCTTGGATGCAGGGTAGAACGGTGGTTGTTTTTCTCTTACTTTCTTTGGTAGGTTGTGTTTCAGGTTAGCCCAGAAGAAGTGAACTACAATGTTCACGAAACGTCGACAAAATTCGTAATTTTGTACACGATTGAAACGCTTGTTTCTTTTTGTCGACTGCTGTGCGGATTTCGTCATTCCAAAACGCATCGCCAGTCATTCTTCCTATAACCGGAATATCACACACTTCGGTCGCAATTCACACAATGAAATCCCGGATCTTAGCCCATATGCCCTCTGTAGCTTTATTGCGTATAAGCTCCTTTCAAGTTCCCCCATCTGTGCGTTCGTATATCATATTCTGAAAATCTATTCGCACTTCCAGTTTTTGTACTTTCTCGATTTTTATTCGCGTTTGTATTTTGCATATTTTGTTTGTATTATATATAAAAAAATGTTGTCATAAGTACAACCGTAGGATTTTGCCGGGATCGGGCTCTAACCTAAAAAATTGCACCCAATCCCAGCGAACTCGCGGTAAAATTTCAGCCATAACCACAT
>JAAAKG020149157.1:0-10105 GCA_010014905.2 Druon quercuslanigerum | reverse complement strand
AGGGCCTATGACAAAGCCACCGAACGCGTCCTCGGGTTGCGGATAGAGGGTCCCTGTACCAAGGGTTTCTGCTGAATTTGGTTACAAAAAATTAATAGGCAGTCGCAGACAACTGTCCAGGGGTGGTCCCGAAGGATTTAACCCCCAAGCGGAGGTGTGAAAACCGTGCCGAAATCTGAATAGCACCTGTGTGAGCTGTCTAGAACGGTAACTCTGAAATACCGGGCGACCTCTCAGAGTACGCAGCATTATCCTTGTATGACGGAGTTCTACAAGGATGGACGAACCCTTTTCCCTAGCTTCTCGTGGGAACAGCAATGATAACACTAAACATAGTTGTAGTAAGTCCACTTAGTTGTTGTAAGACCACTCTAGAGCTTGGGGAGCAAATGAAAATGGAGTGAAATACAATGCGCCAGCGGAATCTTGGGACTTTTAGGTGCACGGAGCGACAAAATCACGACTTGCTAGAATGCTACGATGCAAGTGTAACCCCTGAACGAGAGAATTACATGGCACGACTTCATGCTCTGTGGTGCGAGAAACACCCAGAGCTGTCGCACTTTTCGCGTCAACGTAAGGGGAGTGCCTACTCTACTCGAGCCAGAACAAACCGGCAGCAGATAAAGAGAGATGACAAGACCAATCATAAGAGAAGAAGCGCTATACGACACCTTTGCGCTGGAGAGAATTATACGTATCTGGGCGTGGCACAGAGTCGCATTCAGGATATGACATCTATAAAAGATACTCTCCGTAGCAGATATAAACGGCTCATCCGGCAGATTTGGTCTTCCAAACTGTGGGCGAGGAACAAAGTATCTGCAACGAGCATGCTTGCCGTCCCGGTAGTACTCTATTCATTTGGAGTGGTTCCATTGAGGAATAACGAGGTCAGATTCCTTGATATCGAGACACGAAAGGTTATGCGCATAAACAAAAGCATGCGTCTTAAGTCTTCTTTTCCGCGACTCTACATCTCACGCCGTCAATGCGGTCGCGGAATATTGAATATTGAATGTCTTCACAACAGGATTACTTTGGGTACAGCACATAGAGTCGCAAATGGATGAGATCCTCTTCTTAAAATGTTCAGGAAGCATGAAAAAGAAGGCAATAGGGCTTTGTTGTACAAAGCAGCGGAGGAGGCTGCCGAAACACTCGGACTTAATTTCAGTATCAGAAGTGAGCAGAATGCATCAAATCTTATCTATCTCGTGTCCACACTCATGAAAGTCCGCATTCAGAAAGTACAGGAGAAAAACTTCCGCGAACAACTCCTCGAGAAGAGGATGCACAGCATCTTCCACAGAAACGTGGAGGATCAGTCAATATCGTTCGATCTAACTTTTGCTTTCTTTAAATCACGCGGATTAAAGTCGGGCACGGAGGGTTTCATTTTGGCATGTCAAGATGGTGTCATTTCCCGAGCATCTAGGACACATACTATCCAGGCAACCAACTCATACGGGAACGACCTACATCCGAAGGCACAATGAGGCACTAAGAGTACTTTATTACCATCTCTGTCACTCTTACGGCATTAAGCTTAATATCGCTCCGCTAAACGCTCCTAGGGAAATAGAGTCAATTGTCGAGAATGAGAAGTGCCGCATATACTGCAACCTTATATTCTCGACACTTGTTTCTGTTGCTCACTCGAGGCCTGACATAGTTCTCCTTGACTTCGAGAAGCGAACCATGTTCGTTATCGAATTTTCGGCACCAGCTGATAAAAAAATCATAGCTAAGGAGAATGAAAAGAAAGAGAGTAAGGGAGTTGCGACGATTGTACCCGGAATATTCTGTCATATTCATCTTCAGGGTTACAAATTCTATGATTGGGTCAAATTCACATTTTTGGTTGATATTTCATTACTGTGATTAAAACTTATTTTCTGTGCCTGAAAATTCGTTTCTCCTTAGCTGGAAATTAATTTGTTAACTGAAGATGTAATTATTCCATTTTTGCTTAAAAATTTGTATTTTTATTTGAAAATAAATTATTATTGCTCGTGAGAATTTCTTCGAGTACTTAATCGTTTTAGAACGCTAGGTTCCTATAATTATATTACACCGCATCGCGTAATGTGCCACACGGTTTTTTATGGGAATACGTGTGAGTGCTCTTTGAGAACTCACGAAAAAAAATTTTTCAGCGTTTATCTGACTTGGTCCTTGTTTTTGAAATATAAGGTTTTGAAAAATAAAATGCACTCGCTCTACGAGTGAGTACCGGCTCTCGTGAAGTCCGAGTGTGCCAGACGCAATGGCGCGAGTTAATTCGTAGGTTAATTGTTAGCGTCTAACTTGATTCCCCTACGGGTCCATGAAGCCAGCAAAATCCGTGTGAGACATTGGGCGGTGCCCCCTTTAAGTCCGTGGTCGGATAAACGCAAGTTCTATGTATCGAATCGTACTAATACCGCATACGTTAGATCGCTCTTGTACAAGCGCTGTACTTACAGACGCTTCATGCAAGCAACCGTAGCGCGTGCAAGTTTGCCGAACTACACACATTCAAATCTCAGAGCGGCACGCGTTCTCCGGCTCAAACTGTATTGATACCGTGTACGCAGTAACACTCTTATTCCGGTGTTGCAGCTATAGACGTCTCATGTCAACAGCAGTAGAGCGCATCGTTTACCGCTTCTTCCGAACTCCTGGCATACTAGGATCGAATAGCACGAGCTTTTTGTGTTGGATTACTCTAGTCCTGCATCCGTAGAAGCAATGTTGTCTGGTTACTGGTACTTCGGGCGTTAATTAGTCGAATCAAGCTGGTCCCAAGAGAATTGAACTACCGTAGTTATATTTTCGAACCGGTAGAGTTCAAGCCCACAAGAACAGCATTGGTTTTAGGGTATTTGGTAATCCCTCAACTCGCATGTTTTTCTGTAGTGGTCCCCATACAGAAATTAACACAAACAAGTTAGCTGGGATATTCGACGTATGCACGGCTCGGCGCACATGCTCGAAGCCCCATCACTTTAAATGGTATATCTCCGTAAATAATGCTTGGATCTTCATGAAATTTTCAGATAATGATTTTGAAATGTTATACTTTCAGAAAATATAATAAAAAAATCGATTTTTCAAAACCCAAAAAGGTTTTCACTTTCAACAAAAAAATGAAATTTCTAACAAAAATTACAAATTTTTAACTAATAAAAATACATTTTGAACCAAAAATGGAATTAAACAATTTGTGGTTGAAAAAATTAATTTTCAACTAAAAAGATGAATTTTTAACCAAGTATTTTGGTTTTCATTCACAAAGAGGAATTTTTCAACAAGAACATTAATTTTCTACAAAAACAAACGAACTCTTCACATAGTAATGAAAGTTTTACGAAATATTTAAATTATTAAGTGAAAAAGATAAACTTTTAATCATGATAAAGATTTGATAAAGATGATTTTTAAACAAAATTTTGTGTTTACTTTCACCCAAAAATATGAATTGGGTACACATAAAAATTATTTAAAAAACAGAGGAGTTTTCAACCAAAAAGACAGATTTTAAACTAAAATGATGGATCCTCAATGAAAAAATTAATTTTTAGCAAAATAATTGAATCCTCCACTGAAGCATATCAAATTTCAGAATTAATACATAATATTTTTGTACAATATAGAAACCAGAAAAACGTGGCAGTTTTGTTCAAACCAACGGATTTTCGTAGAAAAAGACTAACAGAACCCAACAGAAAATGGTTTAAGATTGCGGATCCTATTCTAAAAATATCATAAATATCGAAATTAGAGCAGAAGGGCACTACGTATTCAGAAAAGATTTGTCTACTTACCCTTGCAGACAAATCATGCGAGAATGCCAGATTTGTAGCCCTATATGAAAATGTAAAGATTGGATTTTCGAAATTCGCACAACTAAGACCAAAGCACTGTGTTTTGGCTGGAGCAAGTGGAACTCACAATGTTTGTGCCTGCGTTTATCATGAAAATGTAAAGTTAATTTGTAATGCGATTTATATTAAACATTTAACTGAGGGAACTGACAAACAATTGTCAGATTATCATGAGTGCCTTAAACAAATCATGTGCAGTGAACCCACTGACGTTTGTTATTTTAACGAATGCGAATCTTGTCCTGAAAGTGACAATTTTTAAAAATACCTGACTGATCTATTGGACGTGAATGGTTTCGACACTTTGACATATCAAGTTTGTCAGCAAATTGATAGAAGCACTTTGCAGACCGAAAAAGCGAACGCTGATGCTTTCGTAGAAGCACTCTGCACTAAACTTAAAAACCTGAAGCCTCACGCATTTCATGTGAAACAACAATGTTTGTTTCTGAAGCACCTTAAAGTTATACTAAAAAGAAGGATAGTACTTAATTTTGACATTGCTGAAAATTATGCTTTCATCATTCAAAACGCTGTACAATCTTTCCATTGGAATGATAATCAAGCAACTATATATAAAGTAGTTATTTATTACAAATATGGAAACGAACTGAAGCATTTTAGCATGGTAATCATCTCAGATTGTTTAAGTCATCAAACTGTAGCTGTGTACACAGTTCAAAAGCTCATCAACGAGTACCGAGGAAAAGGTCCAGGTGACAAGATTGGTGAAAACTGACAATATTGTTAGGATTAACTAAAGAGGGATTCTCGTTGGCCATCCGAACCTACTGATTTATGTAAAAAAAAAACTTTCAACTTTAAAATAATAAAAAATTGTAATTATCTTGAGCACGGCCAGAGAAACGTGATAACTAAATAAATTTTAAGTTTTTTGAAGGCGGGGGTTGTCTTCGACCAAAGAGATGTAAAAACTAAGTAGGGGGTTTATTTTCGATCATCTCGAACTAGCCCAATGAATAAATATTTTAAATAGCCCCAAAAAATATAAATTTTTAGTTATCTTAAAAACTTTGAGGGAAGAGCGGAAAGATGCACGAGAACTGAACCAAGTTTTAATATTTGATATCCCGGGATTGTCATCGGGCACCACGAATTAGTATAGTATTAAGAGTCTCAGAATACAAATTTTTAGTTATCTTGAAATAAGTGAGGCACGCGAAAACTTAAAAAGTTAATAACAGTTCGTATTAACATTGAAGGAACTTAACACATATTCAGATTTTCGGTTAACGTTGAAATATACGCGAAAAACGTACAATTGTAGATATTTTCTTGTAGCGGATAGATTCGATCGGAATGAAAAAATTGAATGGCGAGCTTGGATTAATTCGGATTGAAGTTAATGTTTCCGCGAGGATTGAGAAAGATTGACAAAAATTTTTTGGATAACCCTCGGCTTTAGCGGAATGCCCACATAGTATATTTCGCGAAAAAAACCAGTTCTGTCCCAGGTTTTGACCTATACTTTTTCCGAAAAAAATGAGGCAGACCTGATTTTTTCGAGAAGGGTCATAAGTGTGTTTTGCGAGCGGTTTGAAAATGATTAAAATGTGTATTAAGATTCAAGTTCATATATACGTCCGGATTTGAAAGGAATAAAACTCAAGTTTGGATTGGTGTGAAGTTCATTCGGAATGAGTGAAAGTTTGTTTCTGATTGGTGCTTGCGTCACTCGGTTTGGTTTCTGATTCACACTTATCCATTCGGACTGATTTCGGATTCAGCTGATAAATAAACGAAGACGGATTGCGAAGTGAGACTCGGATTCATTTGGATTGAATTTCGGCTTGATACATGTATTAAGATTAAAATTTAAATTGAGGTGGAAAGACGGATTAAAACGGGTTAAAGAGGATTAAAAAATTGCTTCAGATTGTTTCGGATTTATTCAAATTAGTCCCAACTGCAAAAAAATTCAGTAATACTTACAAAATATCTCAAACGACGAAAACACGCGCGCTCCAGAGCGCGGTCGGTCTTGCCTTCCTTTAAACCTGATGTTTTTTGTTTAATGTAACCGATTTTCAGTGTAAATTTCCAACATAACCTAAAACTGTTAGAATGTTTTGAATGTCGTTTGACATCTAATTTTTTGCTCAATTTTTATTTAAAATGAACGATTTCCTGTGTAAGACTTGAATAAAACGGATATAGACTGAAACTGATACAAAATTAAAAATATTTTTTTCTTAACTTTAAAATGTAATGCTTTTGGTTAAAAATATATATTGCCGGTAAAAAAGACCAAACCAGAAATCGTAAATATATTAACATATATAACATTTTTAATTTGCAGATTTAATTTTAAAAATTGGGTATTCAAGAAGTAAAACAGGTTCAAGTAATGAAAAGCCAATCAGATTTGAAACACTTTTTTTAGATAGAATCATGTATATAGTTACTTACAAAACATTTGAGAGCTATAATAAATTAGTTTAAAAAATGAATTTTTGAACAATTGTTGAATGAAATTTAAAAACAAACTTTTT
The DNA here is from genome assembly GCA_010014905.2 of Druon quercuslanigerum. Lineage (NCBI taxonomy): Eukaryota > Metazoa > Arthropoda > Insecta > Hymenoptera > Cynipidae > Druon > Druon quercuslanigerum. Next base: position 3,723 of record JAAAKG020149157.1, on the reverse strand, counting down.
TTTAACTTTCTGTCATAATTCGAATATATTAAAACTGAGAAAATAAAATAAATATATGTTTTATATTGTTACGTAAATCTTAATCAAACTTAAGGCAAATGTAGTTTGCATTGTTCTTCAGTCTAATTTCATTCGCTCTGTAACTTTGTCATTATTCAGAATCGAAACCTATTGAAAATTGTCTTTAAATAAAAATTGAAAACAATAATTGTATATATGTGTATGGAAATATTCGATATATATATCGAAAAAAAGATTGCGTCGGCGAGTTTTACCATTTTAATTGATATAGCATCAGAGTCTATGGCAGTTGATCTAACTTCGATAATTTTTTCTAGAAGCACATCTGGGGTAATATCTAAGAAAAAGATATTGTTTTCATTAAAAGTGGATAGTGGCGGACTCAGAGTAGGCGGAAATAAAGACTCGGAGGTATGAGTAACTGTAAATTTGTTTAAAAAATTATTTCGAGTGAAGTTGTATAATCGTCGCAGAAGATGCCAAATGTTATGTTTTTAACTTTTAATTGCATTGCAGTTATATCTATTATTAAAGTCTCTCAATATAGTTTGTACTAGATTTATGATTTTCCGAAATTGAGCTTGTATGATGCTGTTTTTAGTTCGTTTGGCCAGTCTACACTTATTATCGTGCTCCTTCATAAGATATTTTATTTCAGGCGTAATCCTAGGTGTAGGTTTTTATACTTGTGAGCAGTATGAAAAAGTACAAATAGATCAAAAGCCGATATCAGATTAGCCGATAGCTTCTGAAATTTTGTATTAAGATCTTTAGCTTGTAATAAACTCTCCCAGTCATATATTATAAGGTGCTCATGAAATTTAGCTTCGTCAACAGAGCCTGAATTACGCGCCTGTGTTTACATGGGACCAGTGAATTCTGGACACGATATTTTGTCATTGATCTTTATAAGGTCATGATTAGACAGGAACGGTATAGGGTGCTGTGGATATAAATGAAGATTTTCCAGCTCGTCGACAATCATTAAATCAATACGTGTACTGGTATGATCAGTGTGGTGTGTAGAATTATGGGGGACAATAAAGAGTCCAGAATATTGTATCAAGGCTGTAAGGTAACTGGGGTGGTCACTGGTTGCATTTAAATTTGTATTAAAATCTCCGGCAAAAATAATATTATTAAAAATCGAAACATGCATTGTAATCTACAATTCAAACTCAGTGCCATAGGTTGCATTGGGTGGTTTATATACAACACCCACTAAGATTCCGGTCATGTCAGTACCAAACTCGACTAGAAAAAAAGCCAGTGTATGATAGCCTTTGGGCTAACCCCCCTAATAACACCTCTAAGAGTTTCATACACATGAAGGCAGACCCCACTCCCTTTCTTTCGTCCCTATCCCGCGAAGGAGCACGTAATTATCAAGCGCTACCATACTTGAAGGATGATTTAGAATTAACCAAGTCTCAGAAACCGCGATTAAGTGGTCAGCGCAAGCCTGAAAAAAGTGATTAAAATCCAGATAATGAGCCAAGAAAGATTGAGCATTCATATGACATATATTTAAGAAAACCTATGAGAAATGTTATTGGTACAATTGATATTGAGACAGTTAATCAAATTAAAATGAAAGTATCTCCAGCAATAATCCCTTCCAAATCAAACCTCGCCAACACAGGAGAGGTTAAATAATAATTATTACTCTATGATCCACCATAAGAATCGTAACAATAATAGGCAATATGTGAGCAATAGACAGCCGTGTTACCCGAGGTTAAAATTACAATCAAAATGTAATATAGTAAAGACTTGCTGAAAGTATCTTTAAACATATAGAACGGAGCATTTACGTATAGGTTTTTCTGATAGCATGCGCGACAGTAGGTAATTATTAAATTTAGGATACACAAATACGAATCTCGCTATATAGAATGACAGCAAATTCAAAAATTATAATAATAATTTTAGCAAATAAACTATAAAAGGGTATATAATAATAATAAAAAGGGTATAGAATTGAACCACCAGCCCACTTTATGAAAGTCCAGAAGCACTTTACGTGCGACATTACGTGCTCCAGCGAAGCACTGTAAATTTGCCTCTTCTTTCTGCTGTTTCTGATTATGTCGGGACACATTATCTGGTGAGTCGATTTGGTCACTATAATGGGTGATAGCTGCGAGCTCGAAGAATCCGCAGGACGGATACTTGTTTAATGAGCATGTCCTTTTCAGAATTGAGTTTTTGAGAAGTTGCTTGGAGTTCGGAGATATCTTTGACGTTCAATGCAGTAATTTCCTCGACTTTGGATATGCGAGACTCATTCTCCGCAATGCCGTTAACCAGGATTTTAAAAACTTCTATCTGCTAATCTTTAAAATATTTCCACATGATGGAAATCCGCTAGAATCCTGCCTCCTGCGCCTTCGACATTGCTTTCATAATAGCAATTTCAACGCCAGACCCCGAAGATACTGAAGCCGTTCCTGGATTGGCTAAGTCATCATCAGCTGTTTCTGGTGACAAAGAGCTGTTTCCCCGCCGTTCGATCTTTTGGGAATAGTCAGAGCAAAACAACTTCTTCTGTTTTTTTATTTAGTCAATACCCTGCAAAGAGATATTAAGACACTTCAAATGAGCCATTGCACCACATTTGCCATAAGCGAGCGAGGCTACGATCCCTCTCGTCAATATTTCACTACAAGTCGCACATGCTGCCATCTTTTCAAGCACACCGTTACTTCCACCCAAAGCCTAGAGTATATAGAGTTTTCTGATAGAAACTGCCCGCAGAATAAACAGATTCGTTTTCCCAGGATTGAATACTATGATGATGATCCGATAAAAAAAGTATTTATACAAAAATTACGAAGCGACACATTGCACGTCCAAACTCACCGGCCAGGACGATAAATTTTTCTCGTGTAGCTGAACAATCCATGAAAAATCTATAATACAAAAGTAAACTGTCATCTGATTTTTAAGATAAATTCTTGAGTCACCATAAACCACACAAATCGTCAGACTCTGGGTTCTTCATTTAAAAAACTTATGAACACTGATTACTTGTTTGGTCTTTTTTATCTTTTTATGTTGATAGACTCATGACACTCGTGTAAAGGACCAAATCACTAATAAACACCCCGTGGCCGTGCGAGTCGGCTGAACAACACTCTACAGTACTGAGTGGTCCGGAGGAGCTAAGAAAAAAACGACACACGCTACGAAGCAAGACTACCTCTGACTCTTGTCTGGAAGAGAGTCCCACACACGCATAAGTTATGGGAAAGACGTCCAGGTTCCAGCGGCCCGGTTGTAAACAAACCGGAGCGAACGAGTCGAGTCACGAATTCGTCTGCTAAGCAGTCGGAACGGTTGGCGCTGCGTTCGACGTCCCGTCGTCAAACTGCGAAGGGCCAGAAATCAAACAGCTGCGCCATCTATAGTGTAAGATACGCATTGGTGTCGTGCCGACGAAAATGTCATTTTTTATTGTCATTTAAATCATATTTCCATAATTTTGCACTCATTCTTTCGTATGTTACTACGCAAAATGAAAATTTGCAAACACATACAAAAAACTTAAAAAGGACCCCACAAAAACAATAGTCAGCAAAATAAAAACCCTTCTAAAAACACTAAACTTGATAGAGAAACATCATCCCAAAAATCCACAAAAACAACATTCCACTCAGGCCGATCGTCAGCGCAATAAACTCACCTACTTACAAGCTAGCA
>JAAAKG020149156.1:0-10105 GCA_010014905.2 Druon quercuslanigerum | reverse complement strand
TTGGTCCTCCAAAAGATTTTGGTCCGAACGTTTTGCCAACGAGGGCTGACGTTCTGCGATGTTGTCAGGAGGTTCGAGGGCAAAAGGGCTGTCTTTCAGAAAAAGACAAGGAGCCTTCGTTCGGAGACATTGCCAACGAAGTCCGTTGCAAACTAATAGTTATTTGGGAATCTGCTTCTATCCCAACGGTCTCAGGATTGGCATGGGGCGACTTTGGCGGCTCGGTACGGACCTCTAAGTACCCTCCGATGAGTTTTAATCGTAAAGTCACCCTTGGAAGGAATCTTTATCGATTTTAAGCCCATTTTTGCAAAACCTTAAATTTTTAGTGTTTTTTAGTGAAATTTCGAGATATCACACTCAAAGAACAGACTGAAGATATTATCCGATTTCAAAATTTCAAAGTGCGCTGAGTTTCGGATTCGAATGAGCCACTTTTCCGCACCCAGGCGTTTCCTGGACGCGCAATGTTAGTTTTTCGCCCCAGCCTAATGAGGAATGGAGGGTGGAATAAAGTTCCACATGATTTGTCAAAAGTTGGTACCATTGTCTGAATATATGTCTGTCGGGCTTCCCCTTCGATTTATCATTCTTCTCAAAGCTAGGATAACTGAATTGGCGAAAAGTGATGCAGCTAATTCCAAGTAGACGGCTCGGGTTATAAGGCATGTGTACTGTTCTCTAAGTCTAAGTTTATAATCTTTTGCAAGTACATCCTGTGGCCAAGCGGGCGGTTGCTTCTCGAACCCCGTAGTTTAAAACCTCCTTGGCTGTGTATTTCGGAGATTTCCTTTACGACACCGAAATGTGGTAAGTGCGATGTTCGTGGGCTGTCATCTACTAAGTTCTTTAGTTTCTCCGAGTAGCCGCTCTTTACAAAGTGCTCCATTTGTTGACAGTATCTCTTTGCGTAAACAGGGTTCTTGTCCATCTTTCGCTCTAGTATTTACCAGCCTGTTTAGCGCGTTCTTCCGATTTTTTGATAGTGATACGTTATCATCCGTCCACAGCAGTCCAGCTTCCTAATGATTTCCTATTTAATGGGCTGTTGTGTATAAGATATCTTCTGCTTGTCTTTCGTTCACATTTTTTCTGGTGTGAAGCCTATCGATTCAAGACTGAAATTTTTTTTTAAGAGATTGTGAAGGTTGACGTTGTCTGGATCTTCCCAACTTGGGTCCTCGTTCTAATTAGGTTTACGACTATTGAACATCATGACGTGATCACGTACGTGTCGGCTTTGTTTAACATGCATCTTTCCGTGTAAGACCCATTTCAGTTTCGTAAGCGATGCTACGAGCTCATTTATAGATGATGCGCGTACCTCCTCTGCTATGATTAATGGCCAATGATCTTGCGCGCTTAATTTTTGAAGTGATTAATTTGGCAAACGCAAGTCTCTCAGGGTTCGTTCGTTCCTTATATCGAACATTTGATCGTCGTGATTCCGTAGAATTCATACCAAGGATTACTTATATTCTGAAGGTAGCGTGAATTACGGCTACTCCAATATCCTTAATTAATGATTCCTCTACCACCGTTACTGTTGAGCAGTCATCTAAAAAGGCATAAATGTCAACATGCTTGTTAGGGCCATGAACACGCACTGGAATCACCTTTAACATTACTCGTCAAATCGAGGAATCCCTCCTACTGTTATCTCGGACGCGTGAGTTGTCCTTGGGTCTTTTCTTTGTGTTTTTTCTTGTTTATTCTTAGTTATACAGCAATTTGTTGTTTTCTTGTCCAAAATTAGCAGCTTTTCATACTTCAGCGTTGCATTGGTTTCAAAATGTTCTTCTTAACAGACACCTGAAACATATACGATTCTCACTCGCCCACATCCATTTTTCATTACTCGGAAGTTCAATAAATGCTTTGCATTCGGTCACGGTGTGCTTAGGATCATCGGAATAGACGCACTTGTGGCTACGTAGGGAGCCGGGGTCGTTATCCAAGTTCGTACTTGAGTCAGTTTTAGCCGCAATAATGTCTCGACTTACTGACGAGTCTCACTTAGGCCGCTTAGCTTGATTCTGGAGAGAACTATCGTAACGATTACTTCGTTCGCGGTTAGTTCCCCGAAATGGTTTTCTAATAGTTCCCACTCTAGAAGTTATAACTTTGTACCATGGTCGGTGAATTTTTCCAACGATTTCTTTTAGTATTTTGGGACTATGCAGATGTCCGATATGACCTGCGGCCTCCAAAGCGGTCACGTAGTTTCTCACTTTCGTGGCAGAATTAATTAATTTAGATCCTCTAGCTTCTAATCGTGGTATTTGTTTTATTTCTTGCGCTATACTGTTAGGCAGTAATGCAGGATTTCCAAAGCGAAGTTGCAAGGTGACCATAATCTCCTGAGCACTCTTAGCAGTGATCATCAAAGAGGCTACGGATTCTTTTACCTATCCCTTTAGGCTTTCGTACAGACGCATTAGGTTTTCCTTCCCTGAAAATTTACCTTTAGTTGAGGAATGCTGGAAAGCATGCTTGAAACAGCGCCATTCGAGAACGTTTCCACTGAAAGTCGGAAGTCCCTTTACGGACATAGCTCGATTAATAAATTGCTCACTGATGTCGTGTGTAGTCACAACTCTCATGGCTGCCAATGTCGTCCTGATAGCTCGTTTGAAACTGTGAGCATTCCTGAAACTCTGTCACGTTTGATTCTCGGGATTCAATTGGGTGTCATCGTGAGTGCGAACAGAGTGTGTCACCTCTCCATCGGGATTGGATGACAGCCTTCTGGATGTATGAACCCAACTTCGTACGTCATCCTCATTGCTGATTGACCCTACAGTTTCTGAACGAGTATCGTAGAATTCCTCTTCTTCGAGCTCGGCTAGTTGACTAGCTAAACGGCTGTTAACCAATTCCAAATCAAGTTTTTCCAACTCCTGTGCCGTTCTTCGTCTAATCGTGATTCGCTCCTCTGCGACCTGAAGCTCTAACTCCCTTTTCCGTTTTGATAAGCTACGAGCTCTTGCTCAGCTATGACTATGGTGACTTACCTGCCGTTATTTATGTGACGGAGTATGTGGGCCAGTTTTCGCTTCATGGGACCCGCCCTCTTCTCCGGAATATATTCTTTCGTGAGAAAGCGTCCTTGAACTAGAAAGTTGTTGATGGATCAAAGTCTTCTTAGTAGATATACCCTCTTGATTGTGCTGAGTTTCCATTCTGCTTTTCAGGATCAAAACCTTCACTTTCAACAATGACACTGCACGACACAATTCGGCCCGGAACTAATCGATTACATGAACACACCAATCACCTCACGCGTTCCTTTCTCAAAACTTACACTCGCCACCGATTGCTTTCGGTAATTTGGTTCCGTTCACACCTGAACCACCGTTCTAAAACATCCTTTCCCCCATCCGGCCATTGGGGACTCTTGGGCAATTAATTACGGCGACTAAGCCCTCTATTACTAATATCGCAACAGAAGGGCCACCCGCAAGGTACCCGGCGCATCCACCATATTTTGTGTCCGATAAAAACTCTCAGAACACATGTACAAGGGTTGCGAACCAGGGGGAGCGAGGGCAGAATCACTTCCGAGTAAATAAAGAACAAAATAAAATATTTTGTAGTAATTCGAATAGATATAGGCTCCGGAGGCTCGGACCATGAGGTCCCGTATGGTTGAGAGGTCGATCCCCAAGCATCCGGAGGTATATGTCTTCCGACTCGTACTTTCCAATGCACCAGAAAGCTTCCGACTGGGGATTCGGATTGACGTTGACAAAACCTGACCTCTGGGTGGACGTGCTTTGAACGAACAAATCTTCAAGTAGAGTTCAACCAAGATTCCTGCAGGATTCTTCAATGTAGACAGATCTCGACATAAACCTCCCATTTTGACATCTCTATGTACATGAACCGACCTCAACGTTGACAGATCTCAATTAGCACACTCAGTCTAGACAATCTTCTGTCTCCAATCTTCCACTTGCCCTGACTCTCGCTTTTCAGGTCAATCCTCCCCTTCCCTTTCAAATGGTAGGTAATTCTTATTCCCCACCTGCCCAGGCAGCCAATCGAAATATTATGAAACCAGGTGTGAATCTTTGTCGGCCACAGAGATATAACATAAGAAGTCCAGGACCCAGGCTGATGACGGCTGGACTGGAAAAAGCAAAAGAAATCGCCAAAAAGTAGTGCAAACACACGAGGCAAAATAGCCGTACGCCCTTGATACAAATATTGTGTTCTATAGCTGTTGAAAAGAGTGGAATATTCTGTGACAAACTTTCAACAGGATAACTTTTCTACCTGCAGGTAAGTTTATCAACAATACAACTTATTATTATTTTTTAAGTTTCCAGAATTTTGAAATATACCCGTTCTAAAGGCTATTTCATGCATATTACGGCACTGGGCAAATGTACACCCAAAAGCGTGAATTCTTTCGTGACGTCACACTTTCTGGCTCTCTCCCTTTAACCAACTTTACTGCAAAAGGGAGATTGATGGGGCACTGTGACGTCAGCCGAAAGGGAACGATTTTCTGTGAACTCTACTCGACGCCAAGTAAACGCCGATTGAAACAATGTTGCAGGTATATAACCAGATATAACCGCCCAAGTTTGTAGGACAGAGAGTTTATATCCATTTAGAATTTTCTAACTGCGAAAGGAAAATTTTCACCCCGAGCTCAGGTATATAAATGGTCAAAATTCTAAATCACATCTACAGTACGAATTCAGTATTTGCAGTGAGGAGACGGGTCTCTCAAGTTATTCTAAACCTCTGAAAATTGTCTATTTTATATGTTCAACTTTTGTGAGCGATATTAAGACATAATATTCAATAGTGTAATTTCGATGGCTACGTCGCACGAGCAACTTTATGGTTTCAATCAAAATGTAGGTACTTTTTCTCGTTAATGTGCTTGTGGCAATAGTCAACGTTGCATATTCTATTTAAAAACAAGAAATGTAGTTTTCTAATTTTTTTTAAATATAGAAAAGTGATTCAACGCGTCTCTTACGTCAAAGCAGTCATGTTTTATATGGTGAAACGTCATCCAGTTGTGATATAGGTATTTTCCAAATTAATTTAAAAGTTTAGGTATAAAGAAATTTACAACTTGTGTAAGGCACAAAAGTTTTTTTTGTAACATAAAAGTTTAATAGGTGTTTAAAAAATTGGAATTCTTGAGGTAAGTCTTAATTAGACTTCGGAATCATTAAAATTAACTGAATGTTCCAAAATAGTCAAATTAGAAGAATTTTTTCTTCGACCACGGATAGTTGGTTTCTTTTCAGTAAACGTTATCTTTACCCTATTTGATGATTTGAAAAATTAAAAAATAGTTGAATTTTCAACCTGATAATTATGTTCTTACCTGAAAAAAAATTGTCAACCAATAAAATTAATTTTCTATGAAGAATAAACGATTTCTCAACAAAATAGATATCTTTGTAACCAAGCAAATGCATTTTCAACCACGAAGATTACTTTTTTATACCATAAAATAAGAATTTTTGTATGAATTTAAAACTGAAAAGAATACATTTTTAACCAACCATGGAATAGTTAGATTTTCAGTTAAAAAATTAATTTTTAAAATTGAAGTAGAAAAGTAGGAAATATAGGTTTTAATTTTTCCTTAATAGGAAACAGTTTTCGTTTTTTGTGAATTGGAATGGAGACATTTTCTTTATTTAAGATTTTCATAGAGTTAAAAGGGGTGACTTTTTTCTGATTTGGGTCATTTATATTTTTTTTATTTGATAATTTTATTCTAAATTGGAAGACTTGAAAAGCCTAATTTGTTGGTTTTCTCGACAAAAATTTTTAAATAAAAACATTTCTTTGAAATCCTGAATACAAAAACGTTTACAAAAACATTTTTAAAAAGCTGAAAACATTTTTATAAATAGATAATTAAACTATTTTGTCAAAAATTGCCTTTTCTGTTGTAACTTCATATTTTTTGGATGAAGATTCGACTGCTTTATCGAAAATTGACTACTTTTGTAGAAAATTAAACTATTTTGTTTAAAATTAAACTTTTTTGTTGAAAATGATTATTTTTTAGTTCAAAAATTCTTTAAGAGATGGAAACCTGGCCTCTTTGCAAAATGTCTTGTTTTTACGGGAGTCTAATTCACGCGTTTCGTCATATGTTCCTCCTGTAACCTCTGTGAATGCATTTCCCAATTCATCTGCTATTGTAAAAACTCCTACTGTACCTAAGCAGCCTAGGCGCAGATGCTTACACTCAGAAACGCAAAGACGGTCTCTGCAAATCAGTTATTGTTCATACAATAATGAAGTGAGGAATTTTGCACTTAAATACTCTTGACCAGTTTCCATTATATTTTAGATACTTTATTGATCAATATTTTTCAGGCACTTCATGATTAGGTAGAAAGGGGTAGCGAATGCAAGATTTTAAAGAAAAAGCTTGATAATAACAGCTATTTGTCAAACAGCGATAAGAATGCATTGACAAGAAGAGCCATTATCAGAGAGCAAGATTATTGCATTCAAAGTTTTGGCCTTCCATTGAAAGAATTCAAGTAAGATGTTACTTTTTTCCAGTTATGTGGTAAACTTTAAATAACTTAAGTTTAAAATGATATTTTTATTTGTTTTACAATCCAAACAGAAATATTTTAAAAATTAGCATCCGAAATGTTATGGAATGCCTACAATAATGTTTAAAAACTCCTCCTTGCCAAAAAAGAGTTTCAAAGTGAAAGACCAGAGGCAATAGTTACTTGTAAGTCAGTAACTCGCAAATATTCGCAAAAGTTTTTACGAAACTGAACGTTAATTACATATTTTTATTTCGCATATATCTTTATAGCTGAAACTAGCCCGGAAACGATTCTTAAGAGTTTAAAAGAAATAGAGGACAACAAAATAAATCCGTGGGACGAGGTTAAAGTACAATGATCAGAAACTTTACAAATTCTAAAAGATCAGCTGATGCTTAAAATCTCACTATTTCGGAATGTATGTCGAAATTTTCTTTCCTGGCTGTGAATAAGGGATATGAATTGGTAAGATATTCTATAGATTTAAGACATATATACAAGCCTATACATAATTAACATTTTGTTTCAAAATTGCAATTAATTCAGGATTTCGATCGACTGCACCCAGGGAAAACCACTGCTCTTCAAGTTGTTTGGAGACCCATGTGTCAGCGCATCCTGAACTTGCTACAATCGGTTAGAAGACCAACTTAAGTGGACTACCAAGTTCTGGTTCGTGACGTCGAACAATTGCCACTTGGTAAGTTGAATGAACTTAACCTTGCTTATTGTATCTTAATTTTAAATGACAGAAAAAATCATTATATTACACTCTTTTTTGCCAAATTTTTTTTTTGTGCAGAAAATCAAGATGCAGTGGCAATATTTTTATTGCCAGCACTATTAATAGCACCGACCTAGATGCAGTATGGCAAAAAGCAAAAAACGAAAAACTAATGAGGGGGACTCTGTATCAGTGACTCAGAAAAATAAAAACTTTTCTTGTTTAGAAATACAGGAATGTTTCATTCTGCATGTTCAGGTATAAATATAAATTACGTATATATTAATTTTCAACTTTCTCATCACAGCTAATTTGCAGCTTACTGTTATGTAAATATTTTCATCTGATACATTATATTTAATTTTTTGCAGAATGCCTCAGTTATAGATGAAGTTTTAAAGGACAAGCGGGATAAGCTGTATAAAAAAGGACTTCGATTACAGCCTCTCATTGTATTTGTTGGGACAATTAAACGCTTAGAATCAGTCTATGTTGTTGTAGACGGGAAAAGATACCGCGTTAAATCACCTGTCGAAGCTGTGGATGTAGTCTTTAAATTATTCTACGCCGTGGATATTCAGTAACCAATTTCGGCGTATGGAGTGTAGGTAATCTTTTAGAAATTAGTGTACAAGATCAATGAGACAGAAAGGTGTGGCGTGCAACTGGACTCCTTAATTAGTAACATTGAAGCAGGTATGTCACAAAGCGACAGCGAAAAATAATATCAAATAGTATGGTCTAATTAGTACAATTTCTCAAATTACCTTTTATTATTGTTATTATCATTTTTGTTGAATCAATAATAATAATAATCAATCATGAATACGTGTTTTTTATGTACCGGGAATGGAGTTAGCAATAAAGCGTTGTTAGAGCATATTCGATTATTTCACAAAGACTCAAATGTATTTAAGTGCGTGGGTGCATGTGATCGCTTATTCTCTAGTTATAATTCTTTTATGAAGCATCGTAATGCGAAACTTATGGATGATGTTCAAAAAATATATATTCAGTTCTCCCTGAATCTTTATCAGGATCCAATGAAATGCCTTCAAGTAATGTTAGGGAATTATGTTCTGCATTAAATTGCGTTAATTCATCTGGAAACATTGTTGTAGATGATTAGTTTGAAGATGAGGATGTAGATTCTGCTCACATCCATGAGGATGACGATAACTGCGATTATGTAGATGAATTTGCAAAAAGTCATTCAGCCAATGAAACAGAATTGTACAGTGAAGATTTAAGTATTCCTTGGGGAGCTTCTTTGACATATTTAAAATTAGAGAAGAGAAGTCAAGAAATAGGAAAAGTTTAAAGTTTTACATTAAATCGTTTTAAAGAATTAGGTGAAACTCCGGAAAATATTAATAATATCAAATCTATGTTCTATATTCAAAATACTTGCACTTAAAACATTTTGAAAATTGTGGAAACTTTATTCCCTCTGAACAGGAAAAGCTTGGAGAAAAGGGATGAATTTAGCGAAGAGAGTGGGATTCAAATCATTGATAAAGTTCCGGTGTATGCAACGTTTATTTCACTCATCGTGTTTTAACTCGGTTTTTTTCAGCTGCCTCATGTCTTTGATAAAACAATGGCTTATTCAGGAAAGTTGAATTCAAATACAAATATTATTTCTATTTTTTTACAAGGGGAATTTTGGAAAGAAAAAAAGAAAAAAATTGGTGATAAAATCGTGTTTCCTGATGCTTCTTTCTTTGATGATTATGAAACTAACAACCGGTTAGGTAGCCATGCAGGTTTGGCAAACTGTGTGGCAGTTCACATTTCGATTTTTTGCTTACCTCCTGAATTTCAATCTAAATTGGAAAATATATTTCTTTTCGCTCTATTTAATACTTTAGACCGGAATGTTTTTACAAATAAAGTTGTTTTCAAAAGAATGATCAGTGAACTACAGATTTTAGAAAAAGTGGGAATTAGCATCGACCATCCCACTGAAGGGCAAATAACAATTTATTTTTCCTTTGTTTGAAATATCAGGTGATAATTTAGGCATTCACTCTGCACTAGGGTTTTCTGAATGTTTTCGTTTCATCTACCCGTGTAGATTTTGCTTAGTTCATAGAAATGAGATTAATTTCACTTTATCCGACAAATGTTGTACTCTTCGAGACGTAAAAAACTATGAAACGGGTTCAATACAAAATAAATTAGCATTGACTGGTATTAAAGAAGAATGTACTTTTCACACAAGCCGCTTAGAAGATTTTCATCTAACAAAGATTGTCGGGGTTGACTGGATGCATGACGGACTCGAGGGAGTCTTTCCACGTGATATAGCAAAAGTGTTATCCTTTTACATTCGAGTTTTGAAATCATTTACATTAGATGATTTAAATTAGAGAATTAATGGTTTCCATTATGGCCGAAATGACAGTAGAAATGAGCCTACGCAAGTGATGGAACAGCATTTACAAGACGGACGCTTATCACTGAAATGCTAATCCTACTTAGAAATCTCGGCATGATCATAGGAGATTTAGTGCCAGAAGACGAAAAGCATTGGCAGCTCACAATTTTGCTTAAATACATAGTAAACATTTTAGTAGCTAAAAGTTACCAACGTGGAATGCATGAACTATTGGGATCTTTAATAACGGATTACCTAATTTTATTAACAGAATTATTTCCCGGTAGTATGACGCCAAAACATCACTTTTTATTACGTTATGAGCGCATAATGTTTCTGATGGATCCATTAGGTAATTTATCGTCTATCTGATATGAAAGTAAGCATCAAGAGGGTAAACTTTCTTCTCGAGTGGCAATAAGTCGTGTCAATGTATGCAAAACTATA
>JAAAKG020149155.1:0-10105 GCA_010014905.2 Druon quercuslanigerum | reverse complement strand
ATCAGCGCATCAAAATACGTAAGTATACGTAGTTTCAAGAAAATCGTCGGTGGGTGCTATTCGGAAGTCCACCCCTATATATTTTTCGCGCTTGCGCAATGTCGTTTTCTTAAATGAAAATATCTAGTGTACTTTAGTTTGGACATACGGGGTGAACCATTTTAATCTATCGCGGAAAATATTTCAGAATATGCGTCAAATACAGAAAATGATCTTGACCTTAGAAGCAGTTTTGAAGGTGCTTTGAAGGTCAAATTGATTTTTTAATGTGGAAACCCATAATTTTGACCCCGGATTTTAAAAGAGCGTAAAATTTTAAGTATAAGGTGTTGCATTTCTCAAGGTTGTTTCAAGGTCAGATGAAGGTCAAATAGTCGAAAATGACATAGCGAGCAATATCTCAGAATATACGTTAGATACCGAAAAATGTTTGAGACAAAAGTTGTAAGAGACAATAGGATGCATGTATTGGTGCCAAAGATCTTGACCTTAAAGCTAAATTTTCAAGGTCGTTTGAAGGTCAAAGTTAATTTTTTGTAATGAACATCCCTAGTTTTCAACCCGGAGTTGGAAAGGACGAAAAAATTTACGTATCCATTCGTCAAGGCCGCCCATGGTTCAACGGTTCTCAGGATCCTGAAGGCTCTGAGTTATCATGCTTACCGCATAAGATTAAGTCAAGAATTACGGATCGAAATTTCATGGGACGCTTTGAATTTTGTCTATTGGCTTCACATCATTATAGGTCAGCTACTAATCCACACTAGTACAGAACCAATGATCACCAACATCGTTGGAGCCTCATTGTTTGGTGCGAAATTGTGAATGGCTATCTTATTCGTCCATATTTTTTGATGACACTGTTAACTAATCTGTGAAAGTTTAATCGACCTACATAATACGCTGTAGAAGCTCTGAATTTTTAATCCATTGAATTTAGGTCATTTTTGCATATTTTATTTTCAAGTGCTTGAAATGATGTCCTTTGCGAATGCAACATTTTGTTTTCATCAAGAAAAATTCACTTTGACCTTCAAGCGACCTTAAAACTGGCCGCCTAGGTCTTTGGTATCAATACATGATCCCTTTTGTCTCCTACAACTTTTGTCTGATACATTTTTAAGTTTCTGACGTATATTCTGAGATATTGCTCGCTATGTCAGTATCGCTTATTTGACTGTCCTCTGACTTTGAAACAACCTTGACCAATACAGCATCTTATACTAAAATTGCCTGCTCTTTTCGAATCCGGGGTAATAATTAGGGGTTTCCTTTAGAAAAAATTACTTTGACTTTCAAATAACCTTCAAAATTGCTTTCAAGGTCAAGGTTCTTTGTAGCAATACATGTTTCCCTTTCTCTCTTACAACTTCTGTGTAAAACAAAATTCCACAAATATATAATAAGTAAAGGTTGGGGTGAATTCAATATTTACAAATAAATTTCAATTGGACAAAATAAATAATGTTTTTTAGTTTGTCTTTCGTAAGCTCGTTAATTTTAGAACTGAATCCTTATCACTGATGCCATGTGGCGGCGCCACCTATGCTGATGGCCGATAATTAAAATATTGCAAGGCGAAAGTCTTATAAAAAAAGGTTTTGTTAATTAAAAATAATTCTTTGGTAGTTCTTGATAAAAGATAATGATCTTGAAGACTTTTTTAATCTTTTAAATTAAAAATATTTTGCGAAAGTCGTAAAATTCACTGATTTTAGGCGTAAATCCCAAAACATTCTTAACATACGGCGATTGAAAGAAAATCTTAAATTGACGGAATTGGAAATTTGAAAATAACATTATAAGGCAAGAAGCATGTTTGGGTTTAATAACGGAAAATATTTACTAATTAAAAAAAATGCTTGAAATAGTTAAGTTATTGCTGGAACCTTTTAAAAGTTTGAATGGAAATTTTTTAAAAAGTTTCAAGTTCCATGGAAGCTTTTACAAGGTTTGAACAATGACTTAACTATTTTAAGGATTTTTATTACATAACCTTCAATTCTTCTAATTTATTAAATTTAATTCACACCTAACGATTATTTCTTTCAAATAAAAATTTTAGTTGAAATACCCCCAAAATAACCTAAATTTTTCATAATTTGTTACCTTTCATCAATAATTCATGATTTTGTCTCAAAATATATACTTCCCTTGAGAACAGCAAAACATAACCTTAAATTCAAACGAATATTTGCGTCAAATAAATTTTATCCTTCGTCGGATGAACATGCTGCAGCGTTTATATCTAATTGAAATATAAAATTTATTCTTGAGGTTTACTGTGATTCCACAAAATATTTTTTTCAAAAGTAACCTGAAATCCTTTAAACTAGTGTAAAATATTTTCAGCCTATTAAAAATTGCTGAAATTATCAATTAAAAATACAAAAATAGAAGAAAAAGTAAATAAGTAAAGAAAAAAAATTAAGAAAAAAGTGCATAATGTGATAATTCGTAGGATTAAGTTTATGCTCATCAATGAGTACCATTTCATAAATTTCCTTTAATATTTAGAAGTAAAAAATAATATTTTCCTGATATATTTTTATTCAAAACGGCTGATCCAAAATTATTGTATATTTTTTATAATAATTTTATATTTACTTTTATATTAATTATGAATTTCGTACTGTTTACGCAATATTTGGAACTCAGATCCTTAAAAAAATAAGGTTTACCTAACCCCCCCTTTTTTTCCTAAATTTCAAAAATCCTCTTTAAACAAAAACTAAGAGTTTTGACACCCTAACTCATTTTCTTACAACGATTAAATTAATTTCTCATTAATACTAAACAGAAAGTTAATCTTCTAGAAAACAAGGTGACTTAATGAGTTTCTATTAGATTTCACCGATTTAATCCAGAAATTGAATGCTATAAAGCGAACCCCTTAAAATTGAAGTATTTGACAAATTTCTTTCCTAAGAAAAATAGTAAATATCACATATTTCCATTGATATTTCCATTAAAAATATTTTTAAATTGAATAAAAAATAGTTAAATTCCAAAAAGGCGATCTTTAAATAAAATGGATGACTTTTAAAACAAAAGAATTCCCAAAGAAATCTCACCTTATTTTTTGTTACCAAGATATGTATTCTTATCAAAAAGTAAGTTTTAGACAAAAAAACTTAAGTTTTTAACCCGAAAAGACGAATTTCCAACAACACAGTTGAATTTTCACCGAAAAAGATGATCCTGTAACAAAATTGTTAGATTAGAATAAACCTGCATGAAATCGTAATTCGCACAATTAAATTTATTTTAATAACGAATTGAAAATTTAATTTAAAAGGGTTTGACAGGAGCAGATTTGGTAGGATCAGGCCTGGCAGAAGCACACCTGATAGATACAGGAGCAGACCTGGCAGGAGGAGACGAATTTCCAACAACACAGTAAAATTTTCACCAAAAAAAAAGATCTTGTAACAAAATTGTAGGTGAAAAAAAACCTGCATGAACCCATAATTTGCAGGATTATATTTATATTAACATAGAATTTACGAATTTTCAATAGTAGAGTACCATTCTATAATTCTATTTAGTTTTCAGCAAAAATAGTATGCTTCTGATATATTTTATTTTCTATAGGGATTTTTAATTTAAAATACAAAATATTGTTTAAAAATTATGCGATGAGTACAAAACTCATTCTAAAATGTCAAATTTTGTATAGAAAATTAAAAAGCTCAAAAGGCTAAAAATGGTAAACCGGATACAAAAAAACATTGATACAGTTTTTAGAATCTGTAAATTAGACACGTCTTAAAATAGCCTCTACACCAATTTTGAATTTTCTATTTTCATTACAATATTTAAAAAATCTCTTTAGAAGTAAGTTGAATTCAGTTTTTACCATATGCATAATATAATAAATCTTTGCTTATTAACAATACTATTAAATTTTTACATAAATTAAAATTGTTAAAAATTTTTTAACTATAAAAAGCAGGTAAATCATAACAATAAATACCTGGAACAATAAAATACACATTTTGTCCTAACTTACGATAAAAAACATATAATATCAGGGAACAAGATAAGATGTTTTTACAATTTTTAATCTGCTTGAACCTTTAAGAGTATTCCTCAAAATCAAATTAAAAAATACAAATATTTAAATCGGATGAAAAAATTAAATATAAAATATGTAAACGAAAAATTGTTTAAAAAATTTAGATTTATTTCAGCATTTACGAGTATTTTTAATAATTATTATTAATAATTATAATAATAATTATATTTTATTTAAGAAATGACTGGGTGTTCTTAAATGACCAATTAATAATTATCTATTTCATGGAAACTTTTATAAAGCGTCAACAAGCCGCCATATTACGTAAAATTTAAATTTCTCACTTATGGGATTTTCATTGGTGACCCACTTCAATTTTATGGTTGATTTTTATTTTCTGACGGATTCTGAACAAAGTAATGGAAAACAGAATTATTTGTAACATTTGATCGCGTTTAAATATTATATTTACAAAAAGCTGACTTTTTCCTATGTTAAATCAATAGTAAACTTTATGGTCTTTGTGTCACCCCTAAAAATTAACTGATTTCGCTCAAATTTGTAGCAGTTTTTTTTCTCGTGCATTTGAACATAACTGTGGCGTAATAGCAGAGAAATTCAAATACTAAAAAAAAAGGTACTCCGTAATGCGTAGTCTTTGTTTAATTCGTGAAAAATTACATTAGAAATGAAAAAATTAATTTTTGAACAAACGACAGATGTACTTCTATGTTGGGATATCATAAACCCCTTTTGTTGTAATACTTTGAAAAGGGGCACTGCAACTTGCTTACAATTTCTATTTCAGACCGTTTAGAAAATGTGTCGCGGGCAAATTCACATTTCGAGCACAAAAAAGGTTGGAACGTTAAATATTCATATTGATAAGGGCTATCAATTTTGTTTAAATGAAAAATAGAATCTCTAAAAAAACAAGATTATTTCTTATCAATGCAGTTTAGTTGTTCAACTTTCATCAAAAAAATATTTAAGTTGTTTTTTTAACACCGCATACAGAAATTCTTAACAAAAAGTGAGTTTTCTACAAAAATACTTAATTTCTAACACATAAAGATGAATTTCCAACAAGGTAGTTGAATTTTCACTGAAAAAGGTAGAGCTTTCAATAAAATTGTTTAGTTATCAACTAAATATTAGAGTTCTTATCCAAGAAAGATCAAAGTCCTACTAAAATAGACAAATTTTTAAACCAAAAAGACAAATTAAAAAAAACATAATTTTTCTTTGTAAAAAAAATACATTTAATATTTAGACATAAAAATGTGAGTTTCAAACAAAAGTAAATTTTCTTGTCTCTTACCAGAACTTTTGTAGTTTCTGTATAATTGCCAAAGTTATTTGTTCCATTTGCCAATTTGCACACTATAATTTCAAATGTTTGGACATTTTTAGCCTGTTATGTCTAGTGTATTGGTTTAAGCCAAAAAAAAAATCGTCACTGAAAAAGATTATGTACTAAATTTTAAATTAAACACATTGTCTTTTTATTTTTATTCGAAAGAATTCTCATGTTTATCTGTTTCTATGCTTGGGTGACGAAATGTCGTTGACTGTTCCTGTAAGTTTATTTGCGCACTGATAAATTTTAATTAGCTAGTACAGATTTATTTTGATTGCATAATAAATATAAATTATCGTATAATATATGACTCATGCTTTCTGGTTTCTGTGTTACCATCACAGATGTGAGGGTAACACATGTGCTCGTCTGAATATCTTTTCCTATGAGTGGAAGGGTACCATCTGCGCACGTCTAAAATTCAGCATGCGCAGTTAGGAGTTTGCTATCTGTGCACGTGCACAGATAGTAATAACGTATGTGCTCGTCCAAAAATCATTGTGCAAATTTAGGCATGTACCATATATGCATGTGCACAGTTGGAATAGTACCATCTGTGCATGCCTGAACTTCATGATACTTACAGACGGGACACTCCTAACTAAGCACGTCAAAACCTGTTGTGGTGGAAATATTAAAAATATTTTAAGGTTTTATATCTTATTATACTTACTAATTGAATTAAAGACCAAGCATAGGAACAATGTATAAACGATCCTCATCTTTTCGAATTAGAGGGAAAACTATAATCAGCAGTATAATTAATGTGTATTTTGTTAACTGATTACAGCGTTATCTCATGGATTGTTTGACCATCAAGCTTATCTTTAAAGATTATATTTGATATTTAATGTATTCGCCTTACACCAGCAAGTATCAAGAACAAAAAATATTTTACTATTTTCTTTAGAAATAATGTCATAATGTATATTCATACAATAATATATGAAGGCTTCACTATTACAAAAATAAATATGGCTGACATAATCGGCGGTAATTTCACTTAGATTTTCAATACATAACCCTGTAATATTTTTTTGTTTTGCAGTTGCTCAGTGTTTCGAGATTCTAGTCTTCAGATAACGTTTAGTCTGTCCAATTCAAGTCATCTGACAACCTTTGAAATAATTTGATAAATAAGACTAGTTTTTTCAAATGTTGGTATTGTATATTTGATAGATAGTAAAAAGATACTAGACAATTTATTTTCAATTGTAAAAACAAGGATATGTTCAATTTTGCACATATTCTTATCATTGGCAGATAAAGATCCTTTTGCTAAAGTAAAGTAATCATTTTTGAGCATGCAGTGATTTTATCGTTATTCTGCGTTTTAGTTTGCGAGTTTTCTAAAGTTTTTTAATGCTGAAGTCTTTTTTTATTATAATTTATAATAAATGTATGAGAATAACTTATTATCGATCAAGATTTCGCAGATGATGCTAATTTTCTCAGAATGATATTAAGGTTTTGAAAGTTATTTTGCTTAGCCCAAAGAGAGAAAAGAAAATTGTTCGAGATTTAAATCAGAAAATTTTTGAACAAAAGTTTAAAGAAACTAAACTTTTAATTTAAAATAATTCAAATCTTCTTATATCTTGCTCTGATGAAGGTAATACGACAGTTATTATGGAACAAGATAATCATAACCTAAAAATGAGAGATATCCTAAATGATCAAAAAACCTACGAGGTTTTTTAAAAACCCACAAAACAAATCCAACGTGATCCTAACACCATGGTTAAAAGAATGGAGGGACAGCACTATAATAGATAAAAGAAACTTTACAACTTTCTCATATGTGCTAATGGTTCGTCACCTATATTTTATGGTTTAGTGAAGCTACATAAATAGGATCTAGTAGTCAGACCTATCACTTCTTTCATAGGTTCACCCCTTTATAGTCTATCACAATATTTAAAAATAACTCTTATTGAAATTCAAAACATTTTACTATACATCATGAAAGAAAGTTAGAAACTTATTAAAAAAATTAAACATCTAGATGTACCAGATTACTACACTCTTGTATCACTTAACATATCAACGACATTTTCAAATATTGTTTCTCATGCAGTATATGAACAAACGGAATAAAATTGAAATAAAAATTAAAAATGACAAAAAAATAAATTTTCACCAACTTGATAAGGCTATTTGACTTGGCATTGATAATTCTTGTTTTTAATATAATTATAAATCCTAAAAACAAAAATTTGAAACACACATGGGATCATCTATATCCACAATGGTAGCTGAATTGATTATGCAGGATATGGAAGAATAATTTATTAAAAATTCAGTCTTTAAAATTTTATTTTGCTTTCGTTTCGTAGAGAATAGACTAGCATTTTTGCCACAAACTCAAGTACTAGAACAACCTGTTAAAAAAATAAACTTTCTTGATCAACAAATTATCTCTGAAAAAGGATACTTTGAAACTGATTGGTATTAAAAAGTAGTTTATTCTGGAAGAAATTTAAATTATCTTTCAAATCATTATATTAATCTCAAGAAAGGAATTATTCTTCCTCTTTGCGATAAAGCAAGAAAATCTTCAGAACCTCAATTTCATGCTAAGGATATTGGCATCATCTACGAAATCAAGATCAATAATACGTAACAATTTATGCCTGCTAGCATTGACATCTGCAAAGTCGTATATCACATCGTCGAAATCTATCGCTTTTGCAACTTTCTTTTCAATTGACATGTTTGCCATACTTGTTAATCGGATTTGTGAGATAGTAAAATTTAAATATGTTTTTATTAGCTTAAGTTTACTGGAAATTCTTTTGTGCGTAGCAACTGTAACTGGTAAAGTTAAAAATATAGTTAGTGTAATGGGATCCATAGCGGACCAAATGAACGGAAAGGATACTCTACAGAGTATCCTAATAGTATCCACATAGTATCTGCTCCGTATCACGCAACAAAAACTAAAAAAAAAACCCACAAGATCAACTTTGAAATAAGTAAAAAAATTTTTTGCAGAATCAACTTAAAATGTCCTGCCTGAAACTCCTCGCTATCATATTTTTTTTAGTAAACAAAAATGGGTAATTATTTAAATAAAAACGCCGCTGAACCTAGAACTCAAACCAGTGACAGCTTATATTGTTCCGGGCAAAAGAATGTACCAATTTAAAAGGTGCCATTTTTTAAGAAACCTCGTGCTACATTCCAGAGCCTGATGGGCAGAATAATAAAACTAGAATTAAGACCACATTTATTTTGTTACCTAGATGACAAAATCATAGTCTGAATTTGGTTGTTTCGAAATAAAATATTTAGGAGTCAAAAGCAATGGAAAGGGTTTAAAAGTAGATGATGATAAAATTAAACCTGTTTTAAATTTCGCAAGAGTCAAAAGAGAGACTCAAGACAAACACAAAAATCGATAGAAAGGGCAACATGGTGTAGAAAATTTATGCCAAAATTTGCAGAAATAATAGAAACCCTACAAAGGTTATTAGAAGAGGAAGTAAAGTGGGAATGAGCTGACAAACAGGAACATGCATTTACTATTATTAAGTTTAAACAATAATTAGAGGGACAATAATTCACACTTATTGCACACAACATTGCCCTGAATTGGCTTCACAATTTGAATAATCCAACAGGTCAACCAGCGTGATGGGCTTTAGAATTATTAGAATATGAGTATGAGATGTTTTATAGAAAAGGAAGTTTAAATCATGTCCAAGACGCATTATTAAGATTAAAGGAAAATAAAATAAAAGTTTCTTGTATTTTAGCTAGTATAGTAGTAACGGATGAAAAATATTTTTAAGAAATTGAGGACAATTGGTTAACAATACCAAAAGAATGAAGAGAACAAGTTCATTTGAGAATCAGGATAATAAACAAGCAGGACATTTAGGCAAGGAAACAACTTATGCGAAAGTTTCCGAAAATTATTTTTACCCCTGAGTGTACTCTGAAACATTAAAATATATAAAATAATAGGAAATTTTCCAGAAAATAAAACCGAAAGTAAATAATCAAATAGGTTGAATGAGAAGCAGGATAAATAAAGAACCATGGAAAGTTTTAGTATTAGGTACAAAGGGTCCATCACCAATGTCAAAATCTAGAAATCAATATATTCTAGTATCAATGAATAGGTTAACTAAAAAATGAGGAATTAGATACTCTAAACTCCTAAATATCATACACAGGCAAATTCATCAGCAAGATGCAATAGATCCAACAAAAAGGCAATAAAAGCGTATTTAGAGAAACATCATAAACCAGAGGGTGAAAATTTAGATGATTTATAGTTTGCATTTAATACATTCGACAATTTGATAATGTAATTATTTACTTTATCGAACGTTAATAATAATCTTTAAACAGTCAAATAATAAACAAAATGATCTGCCAACGTAAAATAGGTTTGCTTACATAAAACGAAAGGCCTGTTTCTTTGTTTACATCAAATGAGTGCAATGGTATGTATATTTACTTGCCGACGCATAACTATATACATTCTTCTATTTCATAATACAAAACGCAAATAATCTTTCGAACTATTTCAATAATATTCTGCAGTCAAATATCTTTGAGTTGTATATATTGTTATTTATAATATTGCCAGTTTGTATCGTAACATTGATAAAAAAATAAACCAGTACCTCAAACGAAAGTGCTCAGTGGTTAGACGCTCGGACTTCACCTCAGAGGTCCGGGGTTCGATTCCTGAGCCGGTACCTCTGGAAATTTTT